>LBNU01003703.1:66095-83374 GCA_014162995.1 Artemisia annua | reverse complement strand
ACATATATTTGTCACTTTTAAATGCATATCGTGACTAACGCTTCAAACTTACTTTTCAGTTGTCACACATTTCAAATTCATATGTGGCTAAGTATTTAGCAAAGAATAGCAGTCACGTTTAAATAATGTGTGACAAACTTGACTATATAATTTAGCCACATACACAAGTACTTCATGTGACCATATATCTATTTTGGTCATACTCTTCAATTGTGTGACATATGTTTGTCACATATGTATATATGTGATGAGTGCTCAAACACTCATCATTTTTGGTCAATTCTGAAACGCAAAACATCTGAAAACACGCAAAATCACATCAAAATGATGAAAATATCCAAGGATCGTGTTTTATGTGTCTCAAATGCAAAATGTTTAAAAACAAATGAAAAACGTACAAAGTTTGCATAATTGGCAGTTTCAGTCCCTCAACTTTCTAAAATTGGCAAAACTAGTCCCTGAAATTCAAAAACATGGAATTTTATCATTCAAGGTCCCTAGAATATTTTAAATTATCAAAATAGGTCCTTGAATGCAATTTTGGAAAACTGGCAGTTTTGGTCCCTGAACTTTGGGAAATTTACAAAAATGGTCCTTGGGTATTTGAAAAATGAAAAATGGAATTTTGGTCCTTGTGTTATTGGAAGTTGGCAAGTTTGGTCCTTATGGTTATTTTTGGAAAAGTGTAAAATCAGTCCTTGAAGTTTGGTCAAATTACAATTTTGGTCCTTGTGTTGACACTTAAACCAAACCGGACCCTTTGTTTATAACTCATAAACCAAACCAAATCCAACCCACAAACCATTTCCCCAAGCCCAAAACCAATCCAGGCCCAAACCCCATAATTATAACTCTTCCCCCGTTTTATTTCCACCCAGTCAAACCCCATCTTTGACTTCACCTTCCCTCCCAACATTTTCCCCCAAAACCAGGGTACTATACCCTCTCCACATGGCCACCCCCATCCTCCATAGCCTCCAACCCTTCTTCCTTGTTCCCCACAGTACATCCCAAGCATTTAATTCCCTCACCAAACTAAACCTACCCATCTTGGCTTATATAAACTTTTGGCGCCAAAAGCAGTGAGTGGTCAAGATCAAATTTGGGGCATCCAACGGTTGAGAAGGCAAGTGGGAAAGGTTCAGAGAGGGTCATAAACCCTAGAAGTTCACTATAAAGAGAAAGAGAAAGCAGCAGAAGCCAGTTTTAGTTTTTAGATAGATAGCTTTCATGTCGTTTTGTTAATTATCTAAATTTCAGTTTAATTTTCAGTTAAACAAGCTTGTACTAATCTTCCTTAGTGTATTTGAAACATATTTAAAGCAATCAATTTCAAGTTTTGATTCAGTTTACTTCTTATGCAATTTTCTTTTGAAATTCTCAACTTTACCTAATATTGTTAATCATGTTTGTTATGGACTTTTAGGGTAATGTAAGCTCCTTATATGGCTTATAAAAGCTATTAGTAACCCTAAAATTCAGTTTAAGTGCAAAAATAAAAATATCAAAATAATACATAAAATAGAAGAAAAAATCAAAAACTCCATGAAGAAGATGAAGAAGACTTGGAGCAGGATATAATCTGGATGTGCTTGGGTTAGTAGTCTCAGGGGAGGCATTAGGTTTTGGTTAAAGTTCTTGGTTCAGTAGTTCTCATCTTGAAATCACTTGTAAGCCATTTTCCAATTCCTTGCTTTGCACTGTAGAATTGCTTAGCTTCTGGTTATTTGATTGTTTCTAAGTTTATTTAGTGTAATAGAACTAGAATGTTGCTTAGTTTCATGGATTTGCTCATTTTATCTCATACATGTCCCTATGTCTCATTTAACTGCCACAACTAGTTTGTTAGTGATTCTTGGTGTTTTGCTGTCATTTTTAATGTATGTGTGCTTAAACAGGTTTATGACATAACATTTCATGCTTCTGGTTCAGTTTTAAGTTCTTAATATCTCATTTGCTTTGAAAATCACATTTTCATACTCATATAGGGGTGTTTGGATCAGTGTGTTTACTTGAACTTTTGTGGCTTTCATTGGTTAAGGTCTGCTTAGTCATAATTCTTAGTGGTAAAAGAGATTAGTCAAAGTGTTCTTTGGTAGTTTCTTCAGTGAAAAGTCAAAATAACCTTAGATCACTTCTACTTGGTTCACTGTTGGAATTTAAGCATCCTTGATCATCATTTTGGCTGCATAAATTGTTAATCTTGTTTGACATAGGTCCATTTCATCTTAGTACATCATAATCAGTCAATAGATTAAGCTTAAAGTTCATTTCAGTCAACTTATTAGTGTAATTTAAAAAGTCAAAAGTCTCAGAAAAAAGTTTTTGAATAAAATTTGGAATTTCACGTAGGATTTAATATTAGGAATTGAGTTTTGTGCTTTTGAATTCTTAATATTTGGTTGCTTGTCTTGTTAGTAGTATTTTTTGTGATTTTTAGTTTGCATGTTAAACTGCTTATTTAGTGCTTTACATTAAGCTGTTTTTCCAAAGGGTGCCCTGTGCACAGTTTTCATAACTAGATTATAAGCTCATCATGGCTTATCTAGTGGAGCTTGAGCTGAGTTCTTTGGTTCTTTGAGAAGCCCTTGAACCCAGCTAACTAGTTCCAAGCTTATTTTCTATTTTCTAGCTTATTTGATAAGCCTGCTTGTGGCTTAAACTCTGTCCCATATCTGTGAACATTGAGCTTCTCAGTTATTCACAACCTTTTTCATAAGCCCCTCATAAGCTAACCAGTGGACCCCACTAGTTGAGCTTTGGCTTTTTGGAAACCTCCCCAGACCAGCTTGCTAGTCCAATATTCAATTTGTCCTTTTGAGCTTATTCTGTAAGCTTATTTTGGCCTTACTTTTGACTGCAAGCAGTGTTTGGATTTCAGTTTATTTGGATTTGCTTATTAGCTTATAAGAAGCTTATTACCAAATTCCAGTGAACCATCTTGACTATACTTGTTCATATAACTTACATACTTATTACTCTCCTTTTGGTTCCAGTTGTTGAGCTTGTTTCAAGCTTGTTCAAAGCTTAAATTTCCAAAGTTTAGCCCAAAAGCTAAACTGCTTAAGCTCAAAAGCTCACAACTCTTTATTTTTCACTTTTAAACTTTTTATTTTCATTAAACTTTCTTATTTTCAGTAGTTTATTAGGTCCATAAAAAGAAAAACAAAAAAAACATCAATTTAAATTTAGTGATAGCTTCTATTTAATAGAAGTTATTTTTATTTTTATTTTTCTTTTTAGATTTTTATTAAGTAAGTACCTGTTTTTATAATTTCCCCAGATTCCTAGTATCATAAAGTATTTGTAGAAATTTTCTTATAATTTTCACTTTTCATCTAGTAATTATTAGAATTAATTTAGTCTAATTAATAATTAGTTAATTAAATAGTTTTGTTAAATTTTGTCAAACAGTAGCATGTTTTTATATTTTTCCTAGATTCTACATAATTTTTATAGTTTCCAGTAATTTTCCTAGAATTTCTACTGTTCATTAGGTATTTATAATAATTAAATTAGTTTAATTAGTATTTAATTAATAACTAGATAATTAATTTCTAAAATAGTTTTTTATTACTTTTAGGAACTTTTTGTAATTTTTTAAGACTTCTGTAATTGTTAGGTAATTTTAGAAAACACTTTTATAATTTTATAAATTAGTTTAGTATTTATTTTAATTTAACTTAGTTTAATTAGCAATTAGTAATTAATTAATAATAATTAATTAAAAAGTCTAAAAAATATTTTTATTTTTCTTAAATTTTTCTTTTGTCATTAGAATTGTAAAAATGTGTTTTTCATCATCTAGGTGCTTGTAGCTTTCCATTTTCACTTTTATTTTCGTACGTGTACGTTTAATTAAACGTATACGTATATTTTTGGATTTGTAAACGTTTGCATTTTTCAGTAATCATTCGTAGTGCTTGTTTATCATTTTAATTCATAATCTCTTAGTTTAATTTAAATCAATCTCACTTTCCCATCATCGTTTCATAAACGCTTGATCTCAAATTCGTTTTCGACACAATTCACTCCTCATCGGGATTTAAACGACCCGAGGAATCTCTATACTCCTCTTGGTTAGTATTGACCCTAGATGGCTTGACTTTTTTTGACCAAATACTTGGTTGACTTTAGTTGACTGTTTCAGGGCCAATCAAAAGGCAATGAGTTGAGAGCCATAAGTAGTAAAACTATTATTTTTAATTCAAGTTTGGAAATAGAAAATTTGTAAAGCTGTCCTAAGTACAATATGAGTTACTACTAGTATAATAACTTTTAGAAATTTCCTTGTTACAACTATCATGTAGTTATGCATAAACATTACGTAAATTAATTCTTGTTTATCGTTTATTTCAAAATTAGTAATGTCCCTCTACTATGACATTATACGAAACTTGCATTAGCATAATCGTGATTTGAGAACGTGGGTAAACATCTAGAATCAGCCTATAATAACATACCCCTATATAACACCATCATCCATGCACTACCACTAAGGAAGCAAGGCCCAAGCAATCCCGCTACAACACTCAACGCCATTCCATTACACCTTATTTGATCTATTGACATGTTGAATCAACCATTGATCTTTACCAAATTCCTCCAAAAGCTCGATATCATAATCACTTCAAAAAATAAGCATCCAAAAATTTTAATAAAGAAAAAATCTAAAATTATAAAACCAAACTTCAAACTCACTACAGTCTACACCCCAAGTGCGAACTCCTAAGTCGGTCACCAGTCGGAGATCGAACTCTCCTTCCAAATTGATCAATACGGTTTTAGGAATTAGATTCGAGGTTGCACAAATTTGGTTAAGGAAAAATAAGAGAATTCGAAATTGTTTTCGGCCTGTAAAAAAATTGATTATAAAAACCAATCAATACCCATAAATCTTCAAAATCAAAAACTGGAACTAAACTAGGGCTTGTTTGTTAAAATTTTCTATTAAGACGTGTTTAATTAAGAGGTGACTTAATGTAGACAACCTCAGTTTTATTACTTAATATTTTTAGTCATCTTTCTCTATTAAGTCACAAACAAACAGTTTTTATATGACTTAATAAATTCAGTTTTTTTCATATTAAGTCAATTAAGTCGATTTCAAACACCACCTTACAGCCACATGCCTTCATAATCATTCATGTGAATTTTGAAGGCCAAAATGCATTATGGTACCCTGAATTTGTCTAACCGGGCCTTTAGTACCCTGGACTCTTAAGGGTGGAGAATGATACCTTCAATTTGGAAAACTGGATACCTTAGTACCCTAATTTAGTTTAACTCGCTTACATGATTCTCACGTGACTTCCTTTGTTAGTTTTTTTAAAGTCCACAATAAAATGAAGTTTCTGAAAAGTCAAAACTAAAGAATAACCCAAAATTCATGCCATTACAATCTATTCATGCCAAATTTCTTAAAAAGTAACATGAGTTTTAGTTTCATTTATAACAAAGCAATTCCAAAGTCTGCTCCTTAGATGCTAATTCCAAGTGTCTAAAATCCCAAAAAGAAGTATCTTCACAAAGATACAACGATTTACACTCTTTTGTTCCAACAAATATACAATAGATATATTTTTATAGCCTTTGTAAGATATCAAAGCAAACATAACTTAACATAATCTTCCTTACTTATGATTATAATTCAATAATATATAACTTACATGAGTAAAGTTATGAATTAATCTTTATAAGTGGGTTTATGACCTTCGAAAGGTTATGACATCTTCGAAATAGCAAGGATTT
This sequence comes from Artemisia annua, assembly GCA_014162995.1. Taxonomy (NCBI): domain Eukaryota; kingdom Viridiplantae; phylum Streptophyta; class Magnoliopsida; order Asterales; family Asteraceae; genus Artemisia; species Artemisia annua. The sequence continues at coordinate 77,623 of LBNU01003703.1, read as the reverse complement.
TTTAATTAGATTATGTTAATTTTGATTAATTGTGTAGATTAGGCTTGAAGAAAAATGCTAATTAAAGTTTTAAAAACGGCATATTTATTGTAAACGTTAAAAACTAACAGAGGAAGTCACGTGAGAATCATGTGAGCGAGTTAAACTCAGTCAGGGTACTAAGTTATCCATTTTTCCAAAGTAAGGGTAACATTCTCTACCCTTAAGAGTCCATGGTACTAGATGAACTGATTAGACAAATTCAGGGTACTAAAATGCATTTTGGTCAATTTGAATGAATTGATCTTCTTCCTTGCCACTTTTTTCAGATCAAATTAAAACTTCAATCAAACCTAATTCATTTCCTCAAATTGAAACAATAAAAATAAAACTCGTACCGACCTTGATTTTGATTTTAAATTTCAATTTAATGAAAAAAAAAATCGATGATTTTGGTTGTACGATCGTTTTCTTTAGATTGTAAACAAAAGTCGATTCATAGTTTATGATTTGGGGGTTATGAGAAGAAAATGCTGTAGTGAGGAAATTGGGTGTATGTTTTTTTATGGTTAATTTTTAATTCAGCCCAAAATGTTTATAATGTCACACCCGTTTTTTTCTAACTTTTATTTTTTTACAAATTTTACACACTAATTTTGTCTACACATTTTGCTGGCAATACAAAATTGAACAAAGTTTGACCAAAATTATTGTTAATTTTGATTTTAGTTTGCTAATTACGTTGCTCAATTTTGACACGTATTAAGATAGAATAACCTGGTTGACCCATTAGAGTGGCCTAAAAGAGTTTTTTAAGACTTACATACTAACAAAACAAGATATTATTTGTTAAATTGGACCAAATTATTTTATTTTATGTTGTTTCTTCCCCCTCCAGAAATTATAGTTTTGCAAAATTGTATCTAACGATTTAAGTTCAAGTTTAAAAGGATAACCATAGATCCCGCAAAATTTTGAAAAACATAAACTGCAATATCACCAAACCACAAGGGCAACTTTTGTAACTTACTCTATTACTATTATATATAACACTAGTACAATCGACGCTTCCGGCGTCGACATTTTCGACCCTCTCTCGTCGACATGTCGACGGGATGATAGGTTCCCGTCGACAAGACGACGGCCCCAGTTTGTCGTGGATGCCTCGTCGGGAAAAACTATCCCGTCGACAATGCCCGTCGACTAGGTGGGTCCCACATGGTTTTTCAGTCAAAGATTTTGGTGTTCCGACGTTATATTCCCGTCAACATGTCGACGGGAATGATGTTGCTAATTATTTAACTAATTAACATTTGTTAATTGTTTTTAAATAATCCCGTCGACATGTCGATGGGATGTTTTCATCAAAGCCAACAAACCTGGTCAACTTTTTATTAATATACCGTCGACATGTCGACGGCATAATAAAATACATAAATAATTTTGTGTATTATATAAATAATTTGGTTAGTTGTTAAAAATAATAGTTTTACTCTTTAACAGGCTGGGACAACAGACTATGGATGTGATTTTTTTTTATGGAAGGAGGAACGACTCGACAAAATGACCGGTTCTCTGGGAGCTTCAACATCAAGCGGTTCTGGATCTGCTCCAACAAGGTGCTCAAACTGTCATGAAAAAGATCTTAAGGTAAACATGCTTGAGGCACAAAATCAGTTGCTACTCTCAAGAATAAGGATGCTAGAGGCAAAACTTGAAATGGCAACGTATCCCGACAACCACGACCACGCATGTCAGTCGGATGCAATACTCCGTGACCTTTTAGGTGACATGGATAAATTTCATATGTAGTACTGCTGTTGTTGTTGCTGTTATGGTTGTTGTTGCTGTTATCGTTGTTATTGTTGTTGTTGTTGATGTTGTTTGTTGTTGTTGTTGTTGTTGTTTAATAAAATGTTGTTGTTGTTTATGATAACTGATGTTGAACGTCCTTTATATTTTAAATTCGTACGCACAAATAATAGAACTGAAGGAACAATATCACAATTATCAAACACGAAGGCAAACTGTTTATTTAAAACAAGCAAGAGTTCTCAACCACATGCATTTTCATACAGACTCAAACTAAACAACTCGACAAGTAAACGAAACGGATCAAACGAACCAACTAGACAACCAAACGAAACACATCTAACTAAACAACTCGATAACCAAACGAAACAACTCAAACTAAACAACTCGACAACCAAACGAAACAGATCAAACGAAACAACCCGTTTATTATTATTATTATTTTTTTTCGGCTACTTCCCGCTTTGCTTGAACTCGCACCATCCGTTCCCTTCTTGCTCTCATTTCCTTGAGATGTGCAAACTTAGCTTCCAGATATGATACCCGGCCTGTTTTCCAGATTATCAATTTCGGTGTCAAGGTCAAACCTGCTTTTAGCTTCATCGTCACCTCCAACAGCAGCAGCTTGAGCTTCAGCAGCACGTTGAGCTTGAGCTTCAGCAGCACGTTGAGCTTGAGCTTCAGCAGCACGTTGAGCTTGAGCTTTAGCAGCACGTTGAGCTTCCGGCGTTAAACCATCCATTGTTATATGTGTGTTTTGTGAGAATTGACAAACTGGTTTTGTGAGAATCAAGAATGTATGTGTAAAATGAGACGGAAATGATTTTGTGAATATATGTATAGGTAAAAAAGGAGACGGGAATGATTTTGTGAGAATATAATATGTTGGGAGATAATCCCGTCGACATATCGACGGGACAAAACAAGCGGGAAAAAATCCCGCCATGTATATTGGCCAATATTTTGCCAAAATTATATTTACTTATTTATCCCGTCGACATGTCGACGGGACGGTTAAAGAAAACAAATATTTAACAATAATCAATCGTTAATGACTCATTGATTCGTGATTAATATAATCCCGTCGACATGTCGACGCGATTATATTAGCGGGATATTTTCGCACCCAAGTTCTGTCAATAATAGAGGAGCGAAAGTTTGACCAAAATGATCCCGTCGACATGTCGACGGGATAATGTTAATATGAAAAATTCAACGCGGTTTGGTTCGGTCAAGCCATTTTTTTGTTGTTTTCTGCCTACTCCCGTCGACATTATGTCGACGGGAATGTGTTCGTCGCCTGTTCTCTAATTCTTGTAGTGTAAAGCCTAATTGTTAACCCAAAACCATTGTTCGTATGGGTACCGCCAAGTACCCCCAGGGACGAAGCCAGAAACAAATATGACCGGGTGCACAAATTTTTTTGAACTGTGATATAATAGAGATAAAAATTGGATTAAAACGATGATTTTTTATTTGTAAGTAGACCAACTAAATAATACTAAAGACACATTTTGATGCACCGGGTGCATTTAAAATACATTTAGGAAAAATCGATAATTTTTTCAAAAATTAACACTATATCGAAAAAATCCATAGGGTGCACGTGCACCCACGGGCACCCCTCTGGCTCTGTCCCTGGTACCCCCGTCTCCCCTGAGGAAAAACGGATATTTGAGCTCAATGCCTTTTCCAAGATGATGGTGATAGATGCGAAGATGCTTGAACCCCTCGAAAAAAATATTAGAAGAACGTATAATTATTTTTCCCTTTTCCTATTCATTGCTTTGCATGATATTTATACGTACATCAAATTTACTCTTGGCTTGTCATTGTGTTGGTTAAGGTCGAGCTGGTAAACCACCAAAACCCTTCATCCCTACCCCTGTGATCNTGATAGATGCGAAGATGCTTGAACCCCTCGAAAAAAATATTAGAAGAACGTATAATTATTTTTCCCTTTTCCTATTCATTGCTTTGCATGATATTTATACGTACATCAAATTTACTCTTGGCTTGTCATTGTGTTGGTTAAGGTCGAGCTGGTAAACCACCAAAACCCTTCATCCCTACCCCTGTGATCTTCACCCCTGAAACTGTAGTAGCTTTATCAGCACATACTTGTGGTAACTCTTTCACACGTACCTTTGCTATTTTCAGTCAAATCATCTTCGACATATGCTTTAACGTTTTATTCTTTCTTATGGTTAATTAGTAACAAGAAGTGAAGATACTGTCTATTACCATATAGCCAATGCACTTGATGTCTCCGTGTTTAAGATTTTGGACCCTGCAACTGGTGAGTACTCTTTCGTTTGTTTAGACAAAAGTAGACTTGCTAAAGATATAAAACAGCTTATTAACAAGTTGAAATCACCTTTTCATAATTACTGAGTTTTGGTTATTTAACAGGTGTAGCAGATGAAGCGTTCAAGGCATCTATTATCAAGCGTTACCGTGACGGCGCAGCTTCTGGTAAGAATTTAAATCCACTATATGGAGTGTTTGGATGGGTTTCGCCCAGTGTGATTACTATAGATTAATCAACATATATTTATCAGTATAATTAAATCCACCTCACGTTTCATTATTATCCATACATAATATAGCTAATGTTACCTTTTGGCTTACTTTATATATAGGTATCACACATTAAGTGCCCTGAGCGTCTTTGCTCAAGAGCCACCACAAGGATCTAGGTGAGTCAAGTGAAGCCATGGTTGCATATTCCTGATTAGGCCAATTCCTGATTAGATTTTTAGTTATGTCGCTATGTTATTTAGGATTCAAATTTTTGTGTGGTTATCTATGCCCATGGTTAGAACCAAATATTTTCTGTTTAGTATTACTATTATATCCAGGCACGTATCATAGAGTAAGGTTAGCTGGGCGTTGTTGTTAGTGGAATACTTGAATGAATGTTTATGGGCTCTGTACGTCATGATAATGAGTCATTAGATGAGATGGTAGAACTATGTTTTGAAAGCAGGCTTTTTTCGCTCCGGCCCAGTTAAAATGATATGTTGTTGTTAGAATGCATACCAAGTCAAGGTCGGAAACAAGTCCATAAACATTCTCCAAGTTTTCAACAGCCACATATTCTCCTTGCAAAAGCTTGAAAATGTTTTTCTTACGGTCAATAATTTTCAAGCTTCCATCTGGTTGCCACTCACCAATATCACCCGTAGGAGGATACATTTTAATTACACCCATTATTATACCAAAAACGCTATTAAATCAAACACCTCACTAAAGTCACACCTGTATGGAACCAGCCATCAACTAGTACTTCTTTTGTAAGGTCCTCACGCTTCTAGTAACCTGAAAACAAAACATCCCCACGTATGCATACTTCTCCTCTTGGTGTGCCTGAACATGCGTCATAATTCATCTCGGGAACAGACTCCGAACGAGCATCCAAAGCCGGTACTGGTGGGCCCACTGTACCCAGCATACCAATTTCATTTGGTATTGAAACAAATGACCCGGCAGAGGTCTCCGTGAGGCCTAAATTGCAAAGAAACAAAGATATTACTCGTAGGTATTAGGTAAATGTACTTATTCTTGTTTTTTTGCAATGATTTGGGCCTTTGAGCACAATAATTGTGAATATAAAATATCACGAGTTGAAGTAATGTCAACATCCATGTGCTGCTCAAAATAATAATCCACATCCATGTCATCACATCGTAGAGATGCCGAATTTTACCCAGTTACTTATGAATGGGTTGATTTAGGCTATGTACTCCAGTAACGGGTCAAATTTGGATGATAGAAATGGTTTTGAACTTTTAAGAAAGCATGTCAAATGGGTCTAACGCATCTAAAGTCGCCCAAAGTGTATTTATAAAACATAAAACCAGCTGAATCATTGTATCTAAACATTAAAAATATGATGTGATTTTGGTATTCATATCTAGTTGCTGAATGATTGAGTTATCACAACGGAGAAGTTGACGAGTCTGGTAATCCTTCACCGAAAAACCAAATTCATCAAAAGCTACAATAACATGATTATCTTTTTTAAATTGACGAACAGAGTTTAGGGTTTTAATTATTTTTGGTGTGACGAGAACATTATGCAAATACAAGGGGTGATGTAATGTACGCAAAGTGCTATAGTATTAGTTATTGTGGTACCATCGCCAACAATAATAAATCAGATTATGCCATTTCAGTGTTTTGTTACCTTTTTTTTACTCAGGAAGTTGTTTGTGATTCATTAGAAGTATATGGGCTGATTGCACATTCCATGGAGGTTTTAGAAGATGAACAAACTACCCTCAAGCGTATGAAACATCCTCTACTGAATAAAGGGGTATTCCAAGTAGTAAATTGTTAAACTTGCATGTCATTAGAAGATAAACTTTATGGACGGTGTGGATGCATAGCCATTAAAGTTTTGCTTGGTTTAACTTAGTCGACTATGCTAAATTAATAAACCATAAAAATAAATAGAGTTATGCAGGTAACTATATTGGCTTTAATTTTTGTATTTCATGGGCATCTTCTTATATGCGTTCTTTGTACAAGTACGTGAGAGCTGTATGTATGTGTGGAAGGACACGGGTTTGTCGGTCTTACCATAATACTTGGTCAACTGTAAATGATGAACTTGGACATGGTGACCCGAAACTACGTATATGCTTAATCTTAAAATGTAAATATATTTTCACTTTAAATAAACTGAACAAAAAGTCAGGTTTTGCTTTATAATCAGACGATTTAAGCGGTAAGGCTGTTAAAGCTCGTGAAGTTGGAGTATGTGCAAACAAATAAGGAACTGCTATTAGAGGTGGCAGTTTTAACCACTTTACTTTTGACTGGGTGGATTTGGGTTGTGTTTTATCTCGAATGGGTTAGCTAAAAGAATAACATCAAAAAAAGGTTACTTGGTACTGAATAATGCTATTGTTCTCCTAACCACTTTAAAATGAATGTACGTATCATTTGTAGAGATTGTGTTGTTTGAAATGTGAAAACATGCAATTAAATTATTTTGTGATGAATTTTGGGGTTTGGGGACTACTCAAATAATCAGAACTACATATAATCGAACACAAAAATCTGCTCATCTTAAGCACTCTTTGATCAAGTATTCCCAGTACTCAAACACACTATTAGTCTTCATCGTCTAAAATCATCATTCATATTTTCATTTGAAACTTTGAGGTGATCTTGAATAACAAAGGAAAATAGTTTTTTAGTAATCGAAAGATACCAAGTCATAACGGACCAACATTTTTGCAACACACCATGACCATGCTTCAGGCTTATTTTGAGACATATGGCCTTATACAAGGTTACTATGATATAGTAACCTCGTATGTCTCAAAATAAGACTGAAAACTTGAGCTTATGCAAAATAAGCCGAAATCATATAAGCTCATAAGCCCACAAATAAGGTTAAACAAACAGTCGTTAATCAAAGATGAAAAAAAGGTGTACCTGAGAGTGTTGGTGGTGACGGCGCGTTGTTTGTTGTTGTTGTTGCTGTGAAAATGAGAAAACCTACGTAGGGTTTGGTTTGTAGATATGTTTTGTTTTTGTACTTGTGTAAGTGGGCTTTGGTGGTGTTTGTTTGAAATGGGTTTTAATGGGCCTAATTGTATGTTGGAAAAGAGCTAAGCTGAATAATGAATGATATTGGGGTATGTGATGAAAAGTTGAAAACATATGGTGTTTTTGAGTATCCAAAGTGAAAAAAAAATAATAATAAAAAATAAATAAAAAAAAATGTTTGACCAAGAGGTCCAAGACTTGAATCGTGTTTTGCTTTTGAGTTGGCTAAATTTTGTAAGAGTAAAATATACCGTTAATCCCTATGGTAGCATCAGATTTTATATTTAGTCCAAAATTTGACTTCGCCTGGCGAGTCCTCAACGTCCCTGAATATTAGTAAAAAAAATGTCATGTTAGAATGCGACTTATGTCAAAACCTCGTTAGGTTGCGATTTATGTCAAAGCCTCATGTACGCACACGCTCTACTATTAATATTAGTCACAAAAATTACCAATGTTTATTGTGGGGAAGTTTGAAATTTCTATAAAAATATTAAAATTACTCATTGCTGATCAACAAAAAACATATGAGGGGTTTCTGGGATTGCATTTAAAAAAATGATTTTGCTTATGTGAGATAGTTTATAAAAGCTACACATTATTTGTTGATTCCTGTTATATTGTTGCCACTCATTTAGGTGATTGCTTAATACCTATTGCTACAATGGTTGTCTCTTAAGGGAAGAGTTTCTTCCAGTTTGAAGGCTCACATAATGAATCGAAAGGCTAAAACCTATTGAACCCTTAACCTTTTTACTTTATTTATGAAAATGCATTAGCATCAAAACAAAATGAATTCTAGTATTATAGACCTACAGGGTAATAGAGAAGTGAAATAATGGGCTAGTTAGGTTAGGTCAAAATGGGTTCAAGATGAAAGCGGTCATTTTTTAGTGTGGGTCAAAACAGATATGCCGATGTGCATAATTTTTGTATAAATTATTTTGGTACCAATCATGATCTGAAACCAACACCATTATAGTAATTAATCTAGTTATTTGAATAATACAACTTATATCGTCATAAGTATTGTAATACGAAACAAACTTCTTGGCAACTTTCAACCTATAAGATCCATTCCACTTTTACGTAAACTACGTTCTTGGGCCATTTGACATGTTATCTACCCATTCATTAGTATGTGGGTCAAAATTCCCAACTCGCCTATAAGCATGATACATAACTCACATGACGGATTAGTGTTTGTTACTTTGTGCAATTTTTCCTTTGGCAAATGGACAACACGGGTGGAGCTTCTAACACTATCTATTCTACAACCAATGTCCCCCGGATATGTGCATAAACAGATAAAGGCTATAAATAGATAACGGAAAAAAGAAAAACTTGAAACCTGCATTGAGGGTCGATGAAGAGATCACTGCCACCTTCCTCCGCCTTTCATATTCTCTCTCCACCTCCCCGACCATCGAGAAAGCATGCATCTCAATCTCTTCGATAGTTTTCTTATCAATAACAAACACGGTGTTACTAGTAAGCAATGTAAGATGTATATTGAGTAAACATCAAACATGTGATGGAGATGTGTTGACCTTTACATAAGCTACATAATAAATTTGGTTGTGTTTTGGAAGAGATGTAGAGGTAATGAGTTGAGAGCCTAAGTAATAAAACTACTAATTTTAATTCAAGTTTAGAAAATAGAAAATTTGTAGTCAATTATAGCTGTCCTAAGTACAATATTAGTTACTATAGTAACTTTTAGAGATTTCCTTGTTACAACTATCATGTAGTTATGCATAAACATTACGTGAACTAATACTTGTTTAGCATTTATTTCAAAAGTAGTAATGTCCCTCCACTATGACGTTATACGAAACTTGCATCAGCATAATCGTGATTTGAGAACGTGGGTAAACATTATCTAGAATCAGCCTATAATAACATACCCCTATCTAACAAAATCATCCATGACTACTACCAGGGAAGCAAGGCTCAAGCAATCTCGCTGCAACACTCAACACCATTCCAATACACCTTATCGATCTATTGACAGGTACAATCAACCATTGATCTTTACCGAATCACTTCGAAAAATAAGCATCCAAAAAATTTTAATAAATAAAAAATCTAAAATTATAAAACCAAACTTCAAACTCACTACAGTCTACACCCGAAGTGCGAACTCCTAAGCCGGCCACCAATCGGATATCAAACTCTCCTTCCGAATTAATCAATACGGTTTTAGGAATTAGGTTCTAGGTTGCACAAATTTGGTTAAGGAAAAATAAGGGAATTCAAAATTGTTTTCGGCCTGTAAAAAAATTGATTATAAAAACCAATTTATACCATAAATCATCAAAATCAAAAAATGGAACTAAAATTACAGCCACATGCCTTCATCATCATTCATGTGAATTTTGAAGGCCAAAATGCATTATGGTACCCTGAATTCTTTTAACTGGGTCCTTTAGCACCCTGGACTTTTAAGTGTGGAGAATGGCACCCTCAATTTATAAAATTGGATACATTAGTACCCTAATTCAGTTTAACTCGCTTACATGATTCTCACGTGACTTCCTTTGTTAGTTTTTTAAAGTCTACAATAAAATGAAGTTTCTAAAAAGTCAAAACTAAAGAATAACCCAAAATTCATGCCATTACAGCCTATTCATGCTAAATTTCTTAAAAAATAACATGGGTTTTAGTTTCATTTGTAACAAAACAATTCCAAAGTCTGCTCCTTAGATGCTAATTCCAAGTGTCTAAAATCCCAAAAAGAAGTATCTTCACAAATATACAACGATTTACACTCTTTTGTTCCAACAAATATACAATAGATATATTTTTATAGCCTTTGTAAGAGATCGAAGTAAACATAATTTACCATAACCTTCAATTCCTTACTTATAGATTATAATTCAATAATATATACCTTACATGAGTCAAGTTATGAATTAATCTTTATAAGTGGGTTTATGATCTTCGAAAGGTTGTGACATCTTCGAAAAAGCAAGGATTTTTTATTAGATTATGTTAATTTTGATTAATTGTGTAGATTAGGGGGTTGAAGAAAACTACCAATTAGGGTTTTAAAAACGCCATTTTTATTGTGGACGTTAAAAGACTGACAAACGAAGTCACGTGAGAATCATGTGAGTGAGTTAAACTTAGTCAAGGTACTAAATTATCCACTTTTGCAAATTAAGGGTACCATTCTCTACCCTTAAGCGTCCATGGTACCAGAGGACCCGATTAGACAAATTAAGGGTACTAAAATGCATTTTGGCTAATTTGAATGACTTCATCTTCTTCCTTGCCACTTTTTTCGGATCAAATTGGAACTTTAATCAAAACCTAATTCTTTTCCTCAAATTGAAACAATAAAAATAAAATTCGTACCGATCTTGATTTTGATTTTAAAGTTCAATTTAATGGAAATGATTTTGGTTGTACGATTATTTTGTTTAGATTGTAAACAAAAGTCGATTCATAGTTTATGATTTGGGTTATGAGAAGGGAATTGGGGAATGAGGAAATTGAGTGTATGTTTTTTTATGGTTAATTTTTAATTCAGTCCAAAATGTTTATAAAATTACACCGGTTTTTCTAACTTTGTTTTTTGACAAATTTGACACACTAATTTTTCTACACATTTTGCTTGCAATACAAAATTGAACAAAGTTTAACCCTAATCATTGTTAATTTTGACTTTAATCAGCCGATCACGTTGCTCGATTTGCTCGATGTTATCACGTGTTAAAATAAAGCAACTTGATTGGCTCATTGGGAATGGCTTTAAAGAGTTTCAGAACATTTACGTACTAAGAGCATGCACAACCGTAACTCAAGTTATTATATAACTCAGCGCCACGTCAGCGCCACGTCAGCTTTAACACAATAACTCAACACAATAACTCAACACACACAACAATAACTCACAATAACTCAACTTTCCATATATTTTCAATTTAAACCCTAAACTAAAACTAATACTTCATTTTTTATAAAACCATAACATTAACTCTAAAATTATATTACATTACGAAAAAAAAACATTACATTACGAAAAAAAAAATTACATTAGGAAATTAAAATATAATACGAATAAAAAAAAACCATTACATTAGGAAATTAAAAATACCATACGAAAAAAAAAAAAAAAAAAAAAAAAAAAAAAAAAAAAAAAAAAAAAAAAAAAAAAAAAAAAAAAAAAA
>LBNU01003703.1:44457-65835 GCA_014162995.1 Artemisia annua | reverse complement strand
TTTTTTTTTTTTTTTTTTTTTTTTTTTTTTTTTTAAACACCCACTTAACGCAGCGTTAAGGGGATAACGTCCCACGTTAACGTGGATCCTGCAACAATAACGTGAGCTTTAACGTGGCAAAAATGCCCAATAACGCAAGAACTGCGTTATCATTGCGTGTGCTCTAACAAAACAAGATATGATTTGTTAAACTGGACCAAATTAATTTATTTCATGTTGTTTCTTCCTCGTCCAGAAACATGCACGGGAAAGCAAAATTTTTAGTTTTGCAAAATTTTATCTAACGATTTAAGTTCAAGTTTAAAAAGATAACCTTAGATCCCGCTAAATTTTGAAAACATAAACTGCAATATCACCAAACCACAAGGGCAACTTTTGTAACTTAGGGGGTGTTTGATTTCAACTTAATTGACTTAATGTGAAAAAAACTGAATTAATTAAGTCATATGAAAACTGTTTGTTTATGACTTAATAAAGAAAGATGACTGAAAATATTAAGTAATAAAACTGAGGTTGTCTGCATTAAGTCATCTTTTAATTAAACATGACTTAATAAAAAAATTTAACAAACAAGCCCTTACTCTATTNGTAACTTAGGGGGTGTTTGATTTCAACTTAATTGACTTAATGTGAAAAAAACTGAATTAATTAAGTCATATGAAAACTGTTTGTTTATGACTTAATAAAGAAAGATGACTGAAAATATTAAGTAATAAAACTGAGGTTGTCTGCATTAAGTCATCTTTTAATTAAACATGACTTAATAAAAAAATTTAACAAACAAGCCCTTACTCTATTACTATATATATAAAGCCTAATTGTTAACCCGAAACCATTATTGTGTCGATGGAAAAACAAATCGTATGGGTACCGCCAAGTACGCCAGCCTCCCCTGAGGAAAAACGGATATTTGAGCTCAATGCCTTTTCCAAGATGATGGTGATAGATGCGAAGATGCATGAACCCCTCGAAAAAATATTAGAAGAACGTATAATTATTTTTTCCCTTTTCCTTTTCATTGCTTTGCATGATATTTATACGTACACAAATTTACTCTTGGCTTGTCATTGTGTTGGTTAAGGTCAAGCTGGTAAACCACAGAAACCCTTCACCCCTACCCCTGTGATCTTCACCCCTGAAACTGTAAAAACTTTATCAGCGCATACTTGTGGTAACTCTTTCACACGTACCTTTGATATTTTCAGTCAAATCATCTTCTAAATATGCTTTAGCTTTTTATTCTTTCTTATGGTTAATTAGTAACAAGAATGAAGATACTATCTATTACCATATAGCCAATGCACTTGATGTCTCTGTGTTGAAGTAAAATATTGCGTTTACTCCGGACAAGCGAGTTGAACCCTTCGGACTCTGTCTGGTCCTCCGGGTTGTCTTTGGTTCGGGTAAGTGACGTTGTTATCCTTCGGGTATCTACAAAACAGACATGTCCGTTAGTCTCGCCCCGGGTTTAATCCCAGGACCAACCTCCGGCGTGAGAGTAAGTATGGAGCTCTAGAGAGATAAAGTATAATTAGGAGTAAGAGAGAGAGATTGAATTAGTTAACCTTACGAGAAGATTTTTCCACTATTTATAGGCCGTATACGTGAGATGCCAGGCTGGTTTGTACTTAATCCCTTAGTGTTCGCTAGTTTATGCTCCACTATCAGTCTATCATGTACTTTGTGTACTTGTTCGTACTTTGGTTTGCGTAATTATCGCGTGTCCGGATGGTTGGGTCATCCGGAGGGTACGTAGTCCTTCGGATATTAAGGTTTAGGAGATATTGGCTTGTTTCGTCCGGACTTGGTTTGTTCCGTTCGGATGTAGTTCGGTTCCGTCTGGATGTCGGTCTGTTTCGTTCGGCGAGGACCCGAAGGATACATACGCCAACATTAAGGTCGAGCTGGTAAACCACCAAAACCCTTCACCCCTACCGCTGTGATCTTCACCCCTGAAACTGTAGTAGCTTTATCAGCACATACTTGTGGTAACTCTTTTACACCTTTGATATTTTCAGTCAAGTCATCTTCTAAATATGCTTTAACTTTTTATTCTTTCTTATGGTTAATTAGTAACAAGAAGTGAAGATACTATCTATTACCATATAGCCAATGCACTTGATGTCTCTGTGTTTAAGATCTTGACCCTGCAACTGGTGAGTGCTTCCAAGTACTCTTTCGTTTGTTTGACTTGCTAAAGATATAAACAACTCATTAACAAGTTGATATCACCTTTTCATAATTACTGAGTTTTGGTTATTTAACAGGTGTAGCAGATGAAGCGTTCAAGGCAGTGGCGGCCCTGAGGATTTGAGTACCCGGTGCGAGCCAAGAAAAAAATGCCCCTAACTCCTAGCAAATTTTCTTTTTTTATAAATGATAACTAATATTATAACAATTAATTATATCCATAACAAAATCATAGTAGTAATAATAGTTATCTTCTTCGTAGCAAATTGGTTGAGCTCTTCACAGTTTATATATATAATATATATTAAAAAATTTCCAAAAATTTGTGCCCCATTCGAAAATGTGCCCTGTGCGGGAATCGGGTTTGCACCCCCTCCGGGCCTCCCCTGGTTCAAGGCATCTATTATCAAGCGTTACCGCATAGAGAAAAACGGCGCAGCTTCTGGTAAGAATTTAAATCCACCGCCATTTACCAGTGTGATTACTAAAGAATCAACATATATTTATCAGTATAATTAAATCCACCTCACCTTTCATTATTATCCATATATAATATAGCTAATGTTACATTTTTTGGCTTACTTTATAGGTATCACACATTAAGTGCCCGGAGCGTCTTTGCTCAAGAGCCACCACAAGGATCTAGGTGAGTCAAGTGAAGCCGTGGTTGCATATTCCTGATTAGGCCAATTCCTGATTAGATTTTTAGTTATGTCGCTATGTTATTTAGGATTCAAATTTTTGTGTGGTTATATATGCCCATGGTTAGAACCAAATATTTTCTGTTTTAGTATTACTATTATATCCAGGCACGTATCATAGAGTAAGGTTAGCTTGGCGTTGTTGTTAGTGGAATACTTGAATGAATGGTTTATGCTCTCTGTACGTCATGATAATGAGTCATTAGATGAGATGGTAGAACTATGACTTTTAAAGTAGGCTTTTTCCGCTCCGGCCCAGTTAAAATGATATGTTGTTGTTAGAATGCATACCGAGTCAAGGTCGGAAACAAGTCCATAAACATTCTCCAAGTTTTCAACAGCCACATATTCTCCTTGCGAAAGCTTGAAAATGTTTTTCTTACGGTCAATAATTTTCAAGCTTCCATCTGGTTGCCACTCACCAATATCAACCGCAGGAGAATACATTTTAATTACACCCATTATTATACCAAAAATGCTATTAAATCAAACACCTCACTAAAGTCACACCTGTATGGAACCAGCCATCAACTAGTACTTCTTTTGTAAGGTCCTCACGCTTCTAGTAACCTGAAAACAAAACATCCCCACGTATGCATACTTCTCCTCTTGGTGTGCCTGAACATGCGTCATAATTCATCTCGGGAACAGACTCCGAACGAGCATCCAAAGCCGGTACTGGTGGGCCCACTGTACCCAGCATACCAATTTCATTTGGTATTGAAACAAATGACCCGGCACAGGTCTCCGTGAGGCCTAAATTGCAAAGAAACAAAGATATTACTCGTAGGTATTAGGTAAATGTACTTATTCTTGTTTTTTTGCAATGATTTGGGCCTTTGAGCACAATAATTGTGAATATAAAATATCACGAGTGGAGTAATGTCAACATCCATGTGCTGCTCAAAATAATAATCCACATCCATGTCATCACATCGTAGAGATGCCGAATTTTACCCAGTTACTTATGAATGGGTTGATTTAGGCTATGTACTCCAGTAACGGGTCAAATTTGGATGATAGAAATGGTTTTGAACTTTAAAGAAAGCATGTCAAATGGGTCTAACGCATCTAAAGTCGCCCAAAGTGTATTTATAAAACATAAAACCAGCTGAATCATTGTATCTAAACATTAAAAATATGATGTGATTTTGGTATTCATATCTAGTTGCTGAATGATTGAGTTATCACAACGGAGAAGTTGACGAGTCTGGTAATCCTTCACCGAAAAACCAAATTCATCAAAAGCTACAATAACATGATTATCTTTTTAAATTGACGAACAGAGTTTAGGGTTTTAATTATTTTTGGTGTGACGAGAACATTATGCAAATACAAGGGGTGATGTAATGTACCAAAGTGCTATAGTATTAGTTATTGTGGTACCATCGCCAACAATAATAAATCAGATTATGCCATTTCAGTGTTTTGTTACCTTTTTTTTACTCAGGAAGTTGTTTGTGATTCATTAGAAGTATATGGGCTGATTGCACATTCCATGGAGGTTTTAGAAGATGAACAAACTACCCTCAAGCGTATGAAACATCCTCTACTGAATAAAGGGGTATTCCAAGTAGTAAATTGTTAAACTTGCATGTCATTAGAAGATAAACTTTATGGACGGTGTGGATGCATAGCCATTAAAGTTTTGCTTGGTTTAACTTAGTCGACTATGCTAAATTAATAAACCATAAAAATAAATAGAGTTATGTAGGTAACTATATTGGCTTTAATTTTTGTATTTCATGGGCATCTTCTTATATGCGTTCTTTGTACAAGTACGTGAGAGCTGTATGTATGTGTGGAAGGACACGGGTTTGTCGGTCTTACAATAATACTTGGTCAACTGTAAATGATGAACTTGGACATGGTGACCCGAAACTACATATATGCTTAATCTTAAAATCTAAATATATTTTCAGTTTAAATAAACTGAACCAAAAGTCATGTTTTGCTTTATAATCAGACGATTTAAGCTGTAAGGCTGTTAAAGCTCGTGAAGTTGAAGTATGTGAAGGAACTGCTATTAGAGGTGGCAGTTTTAACCACTTTACTTTTGAATGGGTGGATTTGGGTTGTGTTTTATCTCGAATTGGTAGCTGAAAGAATAACATAAAAAAAGGTTACTTGGTACTGAATAATGCTATTGTTCTCCTAATCTCCTGTGCTAACGGGTTGATAGAGGCATGTGATTAATCGCTAAGAATTTTGGGTTAAGTTGATAAATGGGTGCTAAGTTTTAAAATGAATGTACGTATCATTTGTAGAGATTGTGTTGTTTGAAATGTGAAAACATGCAATTAAATTCTTTTGTGATGAATTTTGGGGTTTGGGGACTACTCAAATAATCAGAACTACATATAATCGAACACTAAAATCTGCTTATCTTAAGCACTCTTTGATAAAGTATTCTGAGTTCTCAAACACACTATTAGTCTTTATCGTCTAAAATCATCATTCATATTTTCATTTGAAACTTTGAGGTGATCTTGAATAACAAAGGAAAATAGTTTTTTAGTAATCGAAAGATACCAAGTCATAACGGACCAACATTTTTGCAACACACCATGACCATGCTAGGTGTCTCAAACAACGCTAAGGAGATGATGCTGATCTTTTTAGACTTGCGCAACTTTTACATAAAGAAACCAATTAAGATAGTGAGAAATTATAATTCACGTAATATTCAGAAAATTAATGCAACTTTTCTTTGTTTTATAGCATGGCCCAAAGATTCAACATCTATGTTGCATAAAGTGTTAGAAAAAAAAAATTATATAAGAAAATATCACCAAAAGGTATATTTTGTTAAGATTTTGTGGCATCAGATGGTTGGACGATGGCCCGTGTCTTTAAATACGTTTTCCACGTTTGTATGCTTTGGTTGAGAACAAATATTGCCTCTTATATGAGAGGCTCACAGAAATTGATGGCAGATGGGTTTTGTCCTCGGCTTGGTGGTCTTCTCCTCGAGGGAGGACATGTAATGAGCTCAACTCGTTGTATTCCATTACTGAATCTTGCTCCCTCAATTCTGTGGCACCAGACAGTTGGAAATGAACTCTTGGTTCGGGAAAACATTTTACGGTGAAGATTTTATCCCATATAATCGGGTTGAGTTTGTTTGAGCCTTATCTGAGCAAAAATTTAAATGAAATTCTTGGGTCCCTTGAAAAATAAATATTTTTGCTTGGCGTTCGTTTAACGATCAGTTGCCTCTTCTTGTAAATCTGGATAACAGAGGGTTGGACGTAGATTCAGTTCTATGTCCATTTTGCTCCAATGATCCTGAAGATGCCAATCATCTTCCATTCATTGCCCTCAGATCTTAACCATTTGGAGAAAGCTATTTAGTTGGTAGAAGATTGATTTTCTTTCTAACCTATCCCTCTCATTTTTAGCTTCATCAGTACCGTGCTTTCCTCTTAATAAGCATTCTGCAAAGGGTTTTCAAGGGGTATGTTTGATTGCTCTATGGTGAATATGGTATTGGAGAAACCGTTTGGTTCATGAGGTAACTGAAAAACGTGCATTGATCTTAAGCTAAGACTATTTTCCAAAGATTCAATCTTTATCGTTGTTGTGGATATCAAGTAGATGCCCTAAAAAAAATATTTTTTAGGACAATTGGATCCTAATGCCTGATGTTTTCGGCATAGGCTAACTTGTTATTTTTTTTTATTCTTTTCTATTATCTTTTCAACAAACATTTAATTTTCTCTCACAATTGGTTTCTGAGCAAGAAATAACCAGTGATAAGCTGGTAATGGATCCATCAATTACCATCACACCATCACCCGTTAATTCTCCTTCAGAAGACATTTCGAACGTCTTTAAAGTTGGAGGTGTCAGTGGCAAGGTGGCACACGGAATATGCATCACAAAGAGCTCTTTAAAGCCCAATATTTCCAGTTGTTTGGTCATATATCCTCCTAGATGTAAGATCGCTGCTGAACAGTTATTTTTAAACTTAATGAAACGTTATAGTTGCTTTCTGACACTGGTCTCTCTTTAGCTCTGTACCCTGATCAGGCTACATCAATTTGGGTTCTACAACTTGGGAGCAATATAGCTGTTTGTCCTTCCGGCATTTGAGCTCCATATCTGTATGTTTTTTCTTTTGATATGTTACTGGATTGGTATTCTATAAATAACTGCGTAAGACTATTCATCATTTCATCTGACATAGTGCCATACTGGTGGCTACTTTGACTCATTTACTTATGAACGGGTCATGTTTTATCTCTATTGGGTCAAATGTGTACATTAAAAGATAGCTTATAAAGGAATGGGTCAGACACGTCGATCAAAAGTGTATTTATAATGCATAAAAAAGTCCACGTGATCCGAATCATACAATCAGTACATGTGTTGATCTGACCCACCCATTTAGCCACCTATAACGTTTTGTATTGAATAATATCTTTGGTTGGCACAGCTAACATATCTTAATTTACTTTACGTTTCAGGTTTGTTGTCTATTTTTCAGCTCTATATGATGATGCTCTTGAAGGAAAAAAAATCTTTGCATGCGGCTATGGACAGTCTTTTTTCAGTACACACCTTAGACACAGCTGATAGCAGTTCTACTGATCAAGCTGATAGTGCAGAAGCGAAGGACAGTACAGAAGTGAAGCCCACTTTGCTCTGGAGTGCATTGTATATACAAGATCTGATTGAGGTGTGATTTTCTTGTTAATCGCACCAACTTGTAGCAACAAGAGAATTACTAATTCCAACAGAAAACTTTTAAATCTTTATGTTATGCGATTCAACTGCCTTCTTTAATCATTTGATCCATAGCTTATCTGCCATTTTTTTTTACTTTCAGGGCTCTATGGGACCTGTGGTTACAACCCCTACGCCGGATGGAAATTTGAACTACAATGACCTTATAGGTTCAACTTTAAAGGTACCTTATTTTCCTCAGAATATCTTGGCTTATTTCTACATATGTTACCTTGAAATGGACTCATTTTGTTTCATGGAACTCTTAAGAAGTCGTATGGTCTATTATGTAGTATAGATGTAGCGGTGGAAAAATGGGAGGGTGGGGCCGATTTGATAGCGGGCAAATTTTTAGTACATGTTGAACTGGGTCAGACCCATAAATAGTTTTTTAGCTTTTTTTATTGAGTTTTAATAAATATTCAATGTTAAATCATTGCAGTATCAATCTACTTTGTTTTAATATAAAGATTTATGAGGTTTACGTTGAATATACTTTTGGCGACTTTGACCCGTTTTCATCTAACATATGGTTTGGTTAGGTTTTTGCTAACTGAAAATGAGCTTCTTCTCACAAGAAAGCCGAAATAGCTTCTAATTAACATCCTATATGTTCAAATGAAATGATATGCCATGATACTGATTTCATATTTATTCGTGGTGTATGACAGCTCTTTCAGAAGCTTGATGACGAGTTCTTCCCAGAAACAATCAACACCGACCCATCGGATAAGCTAGATGATGATGGTGATCTTTTGGAATCTTAGTGACAATTGCCTCACTCACGTCGAAATGGCAAAAAAGTAGATACAAAATTTAGAGATGCTTTAGGTAGCGAAAGGCATAGAATGTTGTTTCTGTAATCAACTTTGTACATTGTGTTGTATCATAACTGATAACATAACCCCCTTTCGTGGGTTGGAAATGTGGTTTATGGACCAACTGTTTTGTTACATGAAATATTTAAAAACAATGTTTCCACTTTTGGATGAACTATGAGCATGAAAGAAACTTATGTTGAGGTTTGTATGAATTTCGTTTTTATTTTTTTTGGAGAATCCAACATAGAGTAGTTCTTAATTCAGCAGAGGCTAGTCATTTGAATATCAGACCGGATAGTTCTTAATTCGGCAGAGGCTAGTCATTTGAATATCAGACCGGACAAGATTTGGTTTGTGGTGAGATTGATTTAGTCCTGGCTATCGGTTTTTCTCGATGTGTTTTTTACTGTACAAATGGTTTGATTGCATGTACTTTTAGGATTTTGATATTTGGCACATGGATAGATGTGCTGGTGGTTCAAGTCGGTTACTGTGCAGATGCAAATGGATAGCTGTGCTAGTTGTTCGTCTTGCAGATGCAATTACGGAATGGCCTAGATGTTGTGTGACCTCTGCTTGATAGTGTGTTTTTGGTGCATCATTTGTATCTTAAAAAAAAGGTTTTTGTTGCTGTCTTCTTGTAGAATCTAGATTTTACTCCATGTAAACTCTCATAATGTCGTTGAACACTAAAGGAGAGAGATTAAGGTGCTTTCGACAAATAGTTATCTCACTTGTTCTAAACTCACATGTCACATGTGTTTTTATTCAGTGAAATCAAACCAAAATAATTTGGCTACAAACTATAAGGATTAAAAGCAATGTTAGACATTTCAAGCTTTTTAAACATAAATAATTAAATTAGGAAAAAAAAAAGATTTACCGCTGCCAGGACTCGAACCTGGGACACCCGGTTAAAGGAGCCGAATCAGCCAATTGATTTAGTTAGTTGTGCTACAGCGGTATTTGTTGATAAACCTTACTTTGTATTCTATTTATATGAGAACTAAAAAGGGTTAGTGATCTACAAAATCCCACTTTTAAAATTTTTAACAATCTTGTATAAAAAAGTCTATGCCTCCAAAATCCACTATTTACTTGTTATATCATTTATCTTCAATTCGAGATTAAATGCTGTTGACTATTGTTTTCTTACGCTTAAAATTGGTAACTTTTGTGTACTTAGATTGAAACTTTCTAATTTACGGACTATTAACTACAGTATTGTTGTTTAGCTTGTACTATTGTTATAAGATATGAGTTATTTTAGAGATCATGAAAAATATAAAGATTTGAAACACAAATATCAGCTACTTATTTTTAATTAAATAAAATATCAACTTTCACTGATCTCTTCTCCTCGAGGAGCTTTGCTTTTTCTTTTGTGTCGTTTTTTATAAAGTGCCGCTTTTTCCAAACAAATTTTTTTTTGTTAACATTCTTGAACAACAATATAGATTTTATCTAACAATTTATAGTTTAGTTAGTGTAATAAAGTATATAAAATATTGTTTAAACAATATCATTTAACATTGTGCGCCACCGAACCCGACCCAACTACTTCGAGTTTTGGTTTTGCTTGTCAATTTTCTGGTGCTTTTTCATCCTTAGGTAGAAAAAACACATTCGCCTATATGGGATAGGCAAGGTATAAAACTAAAAGGACAGGATGACGGTGATCAAACCGATGGGTAGAACAAAGGGGAAAGTAAAATAAGATATTCTTAGGTCCCAACTCCTACACATAAATGTGAGTTAAACAAAGATTTTTTTTCCTAATTAGTCATAGGTCAAATGTAATGTTTTTTCTAGTTAATCATCACAACACCATCGTCATCGGCTACTACAATTGGTCGTCACACCACGACCAATGTTGATTACCGATGGTGACATCACATCACCACCACCACCATATCTAATCTGATGTGTGCGTATGCGTACGTGTGTGTTTTATATATTTAGTAGTATGTTTTTGGCGTATTTTTATATTATGCATATATGGTGTATGTTTCCTTATTCAGTTCATGTTGGAAAGAAGTATGATTCATCATCATTTATTTACAAATTAAGCAAATATTGGACTAAATATTCAATTTCAAGGCAACATTTAGTATTGAAAGATATGTGTGGGTTAAGAAGATGGAAATACATGTGGTTGGATGAAGGGTTTTGATTGATTTTGAATGAGGTTCAGGGGTGGAGTTATAACTTTTTCGAGAGGGGGCAATTTTTTTTTTTTTTTTTTTTTTTTTTTTTTTTTTTTTTTTACGTTAGACCGAAAAAGAAAGAAAACAAAATAAGTACTCATATAAGAGTGCAACAAAAACTAAATAACTTTATATGAATTGAAACTCAAATATCCTATCTGCAAACTATATTATATATAGTGTGACATCATATTTATTATATAATAAAATTAAAAGAAGTGAATGTCAGTTTCGTGTGAAAACCCTTTATGTGTCATTTGTAGATGAGGTAGTCTACAAAATCATATACTACATACATTGATAAACCTTAATTTATATAGTGACAAAAAATAAATAAAACTGAAAAATATGAAAACTTCCCAATAAATATTCCACACACTATTTTCTATCTAATAGTGCGTGACTATCATAAAGTCAAAATATATTTTCTCTTTCATAGTCATATCATCTACCTATCTATTTCTTCAAGCTTCATCATTACCTTTTCAAGTTTCTAATAAATAGATATGCTCATTTCTTTATACCCTAAAACTGTATTTGACTTTCAATCTATGAGAGGCAAGCATCTTTGAGGGCGCAAAATACGAAAAAACCTCTAATATTCAATTTTTTTTTAGAGAATGGCACGTGTCTACCCTGCCCCCTCCCTACCTCCACTTGTGACGAGGTTGAAGAAAAGTGTGTGCGGGAGAAATGGGGTTGGTGGTGGGGAAAATGGTAAAGAAGAAGATGTTATTTTAAGTTTTGATGTTGGGAAAATGATATGGAAATTATGTTTAAAGAAGAAGAAAAAGAAAAAAAAAATGAAGAGACAATATTACAGTTATTTATAATATAAAGATAAGTGATGATTTATAGTTTAGTTAGTGTAATAAAGTATATAAAATATTGTTTAAACAATATCATTTAACATTGTGCGTCACCGAACCCGACCCAACTACTTCGAGTTTTGGTTTTGCTTGTCAATTTTCTGGTGCTTTTTCATCCTTAGGTAGAAAAAACACATTCGCCTATATGGGATAAGCAAGGTATAAAACTAAAAGGACAAGATGACGGTGATCAAACCGATGGGTAGAACAAAGGGGAAAGTAAAATAAGATATTCTTAGGTCCCAACTCCTAAACATAAATGTGAGTTAAACAAAGATTTTTTTTTCCTAATTAGTCATAGGTCAAATGTAATGTTTTTTCTAGTTAATCATCACAACACCATCGTCATCGGCTACTACAATTGGTCGTCACACCACGACCAATGTTGATTACCGATGGTGACATCACATCACCACCACCACCATATCTAATCTGATGTGTGCGTGTGCGTACGTGTGTGTTTTGTATATTTAGTAGTATGTTTTTGGCGTATTTTTATATTATGCATATATGGTGTATGTTTCCTTATTCAGTTCATGTTGGAAAGAAGTATGATTCATCATCATTTATTTACAAATTAAGCAAATATTGGACTAAATATTCAATTTCAAGGCAACATTTAGTATTGAAAGATATGTGTGGGTTAAGAAGATGGAAATATATGTGGTTGGATGAAGGGTTTTGTTTGATTTTGAATGAGGTTCAGGGGTGGAGTTATAACTTTTTCGAGAGGGGGCAATTTTTTTTTTTTTTTTTACCTTAGACCGAAAAAGAAAGAAAACAA
This sequence comes from Artemisia annua, assembly GCA_014162995.1. NCBI lineage: Eukaryota > Viridiplantae > Streptophyta > Magnoliopsida > Asterales > Asteraceae > Artemisia > Artemisia annua. The sequence continues at coordinate 53,535 of LBNU01003703.1, read as the reverse complement.
AATAAGTACTCATACAAGAGTGCAACAAAAACTAAATAACTTTATATGAATTGAAACTCAAATATCCTATCTGCAAACTATATTATATATAGTGTGACAGCATATTTATTATATAATAAAATTAAAAGGAGTGAATGTCAGTTTCGTGTGAAAACCCTTTATGTGTCATTTGTAGATGAGGTAGTCTACAAAATCATATACTACATACATTGATAAACCTTAATTTATATAGTGACAAAAAATAAATAAAACTAAAAAATATGAAAACTTCCCAATAAATATTCCACACACTATTTTCTATCTAATAGTGCGTGAGTATCATAAAGTCAAAATATATTTTCTCTTTCATAGTCATATCATCTACCCATCTATTTCTTCAAGCTTCATCATTACCTTTTCAAGTTTCTAATAAATAGATATGCTCATTTCTTTATACCCTAAAACTGTATTTGACTTTCAATCTATGAGAGGCAAGCATCTTTGAAGGCGCAAAATACGAAAAAACCTCTAATATTCAATTTTTTTTTAGAGAATGGCACGTGTCTACCCTGCCCCTAATATTCAATTAGACTAAAGAAAAAACGAAAAAACGAAAAAACCCGACGGGGAAACCCGAAACCCAACATAATTGGGGCGGGGCCGGGCATGCTAATTGGGTTACGGGGCGGGTTTGGGGATTAAACGGGGATTTTAATCGGGTTTGGAGCGGGGAGTGGTGAATCCTCACCCCGCCCCGCCCCACCCGATTAATATATATATTCAAATATATCTATACGTATATAGTATTTTGTTAGTATTTACGTAATAAAAAATATTACTCTAATATTGTTAGAGTTTTTTATATTTATAAGAATGCGTAATTGTGATTATAGAAACTCGTTTAGTGTCATATTTTAAGTTTTAATATTTTTGTGGTATAATTTATCATTATTTACGTATAATATTATCATTGAAAATTTAATAAGGCTTGTTTGTAATTGATTACTAATAGGTTTGTTATTGCTAACGGTATAAAAATAACAATAAATGTGAAATGGTGCGGCTTTGGTCGATAATTACACCCAAAGATGACGCCCCGATAAGATCCCCGATTAATACGGGGCAGGTTTGGGGGACCATCATGCCCCAACGGGGCGCCCCGATTAGATCCCCGATGAGGATCGGGACGGGTTTGGGGAGAACTTTGGTAATCGGATTTGGGGATAGGGATGGCCGCCCCGCCCCAAACCCGCCCCGTTGCCATCCCTAACTACAACCACAAATGTTAGATGCACCCATGAAAAATAGTTTCCTATTATTTGAAATACTTTAATTCTTCTCATTGTACAAAAACTAATCCTCGTTCCAAAATTCCCCCAAACTCAATCCAATGGGCTACCCATCGTCCGCCGTAGAAATCCCCTCCGGCCACCGTCGCAGCCACCGCAACTACTCACCAGAACCACCACTCAACCGTCACAACAGCCGCCGTAGTCCAGATTACTCAAGGTACGATCGCTCCTTTCATGACGTCAGCCCTAGCCGTAACCATAAACGTGACCGTGTCCGTAGCCGTAGTCCTGACTACAGTAGATACGATGATCAAAATAGCTACCGTCACAGGTCACCTGAATATTCTAGATCCAAACGAAACCCTAACCCTAACCCTAACCCTAGGTACGAGTCGAATAAGTTGAATTATTCGAACCGAAATAATGATAAGTATCTAGATAGGAATGGGAATGGGAATGGGTATGGGAATGAGTCTGAGTCTGATGAGGATTTGAAAGGAGTTAATTACGAGGATTATAGGCGGTTAAAGCGGCAAAAGTATAGGAAGACGTTGAAGAGGTGTATTTGGAATATTACGCCTAGTCCGCCGAGAGGTGAGTATGACGAGGTTGAGCTGGATGAAGAGAAAGAAGTTGAAGGAGATAAGGAAAAGTTAGAGGATATGAAAAACTCGGATTCGGAGTCTGAGAGTGAGTCAGAAAGTGAGAGTGAAAGTGAGTCGGATGATTCGAGGTCGAGGAGGAGGAAGAAGGGGAAGGGGAAGAGTAAGAGTTCGAGGTCGAAGAAGAGGAGGAGTAGGAGGTCGGTGAGTGAAAGTGCGAGTGAGAGTGAAAGTGAGAGCGAGAGTGAGAGTGAGTCGAGTGATGATTCGGAGGAAGATAGGAGGAGGAAGAGGAAGAAGTCGTCGAAGAGATCGAGTAAGCGAAAGAGTAGGAGTAGTAGTAGGAGAAGTAGTAAAAGGAAGAGAAGAAGTGGTTCGAGGAAGAGTAAGGATAGTGAGGATTCTGAGGAAAGTAGCGATAGTGAGGAATTGTCGAAGAGGAAAAGGAGTCGATCGTCGAGTAAGAAAAGGAGTGAAAAGGGTAGTGAGGATTCAGCTTCGGAAAAGAATTCAGGTTCTGAAAATGATGCGAAAGGTAAAGTTAACGTGGATGATGGGGAGAAACCAGTATCCGAGAGCGAGTTGCTTGCGATTAAAGAGATGATAGAGTCTAGGAAGAAAGTTGCTGTTAGTGAAGATGATGAGCTTGTAGGACCAAAGCCGTTGCCTCGAGCTGAAGGGCATATTAGTTATGGTGGTGCTTTAAGGCCTGGTGAAGGTGATGCTATAGCACAGTACGTGCAGCAAGGAAAGCGTATCCCACGTAGAGGAGAAGTCGGTCTTTCGGCTGATGAGATTAGTAGGTATGAGAATCTTGGTTATGTTATGAGTGGTAGTAGGCATCAACGGATGAATGCTATTCGTATTAGGAAAGAAAACCAAGTTTACAGTGCTGAGGATAAGCGGGCTTTGGCTATGTTTAACTACGAGGAAAAAGCAAAACGTGAGCAGAAAGTTATGTCTGATTTACAGCGATTGGTTCAACGACATATTGGAGAAGAAACTGGCCCGTCTCATGATCCTTTTGGTGGAAGTGGGAAAGCGACAGAGGATCCTGATGCGTGATTACAGAGTACGCTGTTTTTCTTCTTATACTTGTTTTGTTCTGTTTTGTTTTGTTTCATTAGTTGTTTGAAGCATTTGCCTCTTAATAAAGGCTTTGGCTTTTGTAAAATATGAATCTCGTAATTTGCTATTTGAACCGAGTATATCACTTGCTTACCATAAGTTTTGGATTGCTGGACATGTGTATTTCTTTATGATCTGTTATGTATTAAGTCACAATTATTAGATTGCATGTGTGTAGTGTGTACATGCCTATGATGCTAAATTGCCCATTATTGGATTTGTTGCAACCTTTTGATCTGCATGTAGTAATTGGTAAATGAAATGCATTTTGCCTAAATGTGTATTTGTTCGGGTAATAGTCATTGACTTATTGTTAGTAAACCGTCAATACCGGGAAGGCGGGAACTCACATCTGGCTCATGTAATATAGAGTTCAAATAGGTATCCGCCTTCCAAAATTTTAAGGTTTTCACATGCTCTTCAAAACGTGTTATAAAGACAAAGTGGTGATGCAAAAGTTGAACATTAAATAGCATAGCTTTAGCAACGCCCATAAACTTTCTAATTAATAGCAATTAGACCAAGCTAATTGCTATTAGTTAGATATTTAAATATAGTTCATATGTATTTACATTGTTCATTAAAACTAGAATTAGTTTAAAATGTGAAATGGGCAACCTTTAGGGCTAATGTTAACAACAAACTTTTCATAAAATTTATTAATATTAAGATATAGTTAGAAACATGCTCCACAATTTTCGCTAACATGACCAATGAGAAGAGTGAATTGCATTTTTATTTGAGAAATTATAGGAAGTGATTGGCGATTTTGGATGATTTTGAATGATTTTGTTTAAACTTCATGTATTGTCTTCAACATAAATTTCGGAAATGATTAGTTGTTAATAATAGTGTGCAACTTTTTTAGGTATCACTAACTCGCAATTAGGCATATAGAGTTCAAATGTGGTTCAAACGCCTATTGAATCAACAATAGTTGGACCAAGCTTGCTACTTACCAACAAGACCAGGGATATAACTGTTTTTTCATGTCACGTTATACTTTCTATTTTTAATAGGTGTTATGTCGAGTAACTAGGTGTGCATCGAGGGATGATACTTTTTACTTTTAATAATACAAAGATTGCCGTGACTCGCTTAAAAACGGCAACACTGACTTTTCTTCTTCCACTCAATCTATCAAATCTTTCCCGCCCTTTAATGTAAAAGATTGTACTTTTCTCACACACTAAACACACACACACATTAAAGACTTTTCGTATGTCAATTTTATTCTTGTGTAGTAAATCTTCTCTCACACTCAACCTTTAAAGACTTTTCTTGTTCTTATTACCATAGTAAATCTTTTTCTCTCACACCCAAAGCACACATACACTCTTGGGTGGATTCTATGGCTAGGGTTTTGCTTAAGAAATGAGTAATAAGGCTTGTGTTAGAAGGGGAATTGGAGAAGATATGTGGGAAGAAGTTGTAGGTCATTTCAAATGAGTTTATTAAGTGTAAAATGCTGTTAAAAGAGATGGAAAAAGTAGATTTATATTTTGAGTTCAAGTCTGCATTGCGTATAATGGATTATCTCGATGAGGGTGTTTAGTTTTTTTGATGGGATGGTGTTATTTCGGTTTGTGTACGCTCATCAGAATCACAGCAACAATTATGAGTCGTGGTGAGTAAACTAACTATTGTGAATTTGATTGCTAAGGGCTTAGTAGAAAAATTAAGATATTTGAATTTATTTGCTTATCAACTTTATGTGTTTCAGACTTTCAGAAAACACTGTTGACCTTGTTATCTTTATGTCTGTAAAATGCTCAAGAAACTTGAGATAATCTTGTTATGAGTGAATTTATTTGCTAATTTTGTTTGCATACATTTTTGTCATATGGATAGAGTTATCTTTATGTCTGCAAATTTATATTATTAAAGATATGTAAGTTTATCTGATAGAGGTGGCAATTTGTGCCCAAAATCAAAAAAATTGTCTAATTTGGACAAATTTATAAAAGATTTGGGCACATTTAGCCCCTTTCTTTTTTTCGAAATGGGCATATATTGCCCATTTAAAAGTTAAATGGGCACAAACGGGCACATATTTTCTATGAATTGGAGAACATTAGAATTGTTTATAAAGAAAAACTTATAGATATAATATATTTAATTTTTTAAATATAAATAAGGTGTTACGTTTGAGGAATTTATTTCGGCGTTTTGGGTCTTTTCTAAAGCGATTCGTATAACATGCGCCCGTTTGGCCCATGCCCGTTTAGCCCGTGCCCGTTAAGCCCATGCCCGTTAAGCCCGTAGCCCTTGCCCGCCCGTTTTGCCACAAACTTTATCAGTATCAAAGCTAGGCTCGTTGTAGTACATATGACCCTATGTCTCCCTTGATGAACATCACACCTAGTTACTGAAACATTACATGTGCTAAAAGTATAAAATATAAAGTGACATTAAAAGATAGTGGTATCTCCGGGTCTGGTTGGTAGGTAACAAGGTTGGTCTAATTTCTATCAGTTAGAAATTCTATATGCGTTTTATACCACCTTTGAACTCTATATGACTAATTGCAGGAGTTGGTGATACTTAAAAAAGCGACACACTATTTTTGTAAACTTATTGTAATTTTAATGAACGGTCTAAATACATTTGAACTCTATAAAATTTCTGACTAATAACAATAACCTTGGTCTAATTGCTATTAGATAGAAATTTTATAGGCGTTTATGGTAGAAATTTTATTTGAATATCACTTATTTTGATGTATTTTTCTAGGTTGTACATTGATGCTAAACAAAGCTAATGTTTTTTTGGTTACTATGTTGAAACATTATCGAAATCATGTGTCCATTTAGCAATTAGCACTGATATAAAACTATATTATAGCAACTGAATTTGGACTACTGAACTTGGAAGCAGAGACGGACCAATGATTTTTGAGAGGATATTGCACTTTTTTTTTTTTTTTTTTTTTTTTTTTTTTTTTTTTTTTTTTTACAATTTTATTATTATTATTTTTTTATTTATATATATATTTTTTATTATTATTAATTTTATTTTATAATGATTATGAGTACTAAAGTTGCCCTATAAAGAATTTATTAGGTAAAAATTGGGGGGTTGCACCAGAAGAGACATATTTTATGAAAAAATTACACCTCGTGACCTAAATCGGGTGTGCCACACCCGGCTCCCGTGGAAGGTTAAATAAATAAGCGCTACCACATATAAAGGGTGAAGTGTCCCTAAAGCATCGATTCATTTTAGATAACAATTGTCACAAGGATTTCAATAGCATATATAGAAATTCATATCTGGATTATGCCTCTTCTTGTCTTTTGCATCATTTCGGTTTAGAGAACTTTTATTTCAGAAGTAGGGATGGGAAAAGTTTGAAATCAAATGTTGTGAATAATAATTTAAAGCTCAGTTATCTTGTGATATCTTGTGATCTGAACTTGTGTGCATTAATTCTGTGCTTATTCATTTGTGTAGGTTGTAACCCTGATGCTAAGACAACTAATGTTTTAGCTTTTTGATTCGCAACCGCATGAAATTAGTTTATAATCCTTTAATCTCCTTCCCGTTATAATACACACCTTCTGTTCACGAAACATTCCACATGCTGCATTGCCACAACATACCACAAGGATGGGAAAAAAAAAACACTTAAATAATCATCTATCTGCTGTTTTTAATGAAGTGATGAGGAAAATGATACTTTCTTACACCAAGCGATTTAAAAATTGTAGTTTACTCATTTACCTTTTTGCTTGAAAAAAACATTTGGATACGCTTTGGCCAGGTGAAATTTGTCCCTTTCTTATTTTGGCTAGGCTATTAACTTTGAAGACAAAATACAACCGAAATTGACCCATTTTTTTTGGTAAATGAGCGTTTGAGTAGGAAAACTAATTTTGGTGGATAACAAATGAACAGATGTGGAATTCTGATTGCTGTGCTTTCCATGAAATGGTTTTTTTTTTTTTTTTTTTTTTTTTTTTTTTTCCTTCCTGAGCGAAGATCACGTACAATTGATCTTCTCGGGCCCTTTGTTCATTGTAAGGGTGTTGTTAACATCAATTTTTTATGCTTTCCCTGTAGGAAGGTTGTAACCAACATATAAAATATCAGTGCTGGGTTACAAATATGTAGCTGGCATTTACATTATGTGTTTTTGTTTTTTTGAACAAGAATGGAGGGTGTTTAGGAGGGGCAGAATGGGTCCTACGGAATTTGATGCACTCAAGTTAGCTTGTTTTGAATAAAACTTTTGGTGTATTTGGTGCTGAATGCTTTTGTATGGTTGGATTTCTCTTTTATATTTGCTTTTGTTCAAGTAAACACTATACTTTGAAACTCATGTTCTTGATGTGGTAATATACAGTGTTAAAACATCCACATAAATTGAAGTAACGACTATTATGCTATCTATAGTTTTGCTTTCGATTGATGTTTTGTTGTGCATGTCATATACTGGTGTTGAGGTCCATGGGAACATGAAATACCACTTTCTTAATATTTTAATAATAATATAAGTGCTTTTCCATAAATTCTTTAGGCTTTGTAATTGTTCTATACCCATAAAGTAACTATTGACATGTTTCATCTCTGGCAGGTTTTGTATTTAATATGTAACCAGAATTTTGTTTATTTTCATATGAATGAGTTGAAAATATTTCACTTTAAACCGAAATCACTTTGTTATACACTTAAATGACACTTCTTTGTGTTGTCTTTCTTTAGGTTGTGGGAATTGCCTATACAACATGATGGAGATGGATGAGCAAAACTTTGAGAATATGACCAAATATATGACATGGTAAAGACAATATACTTTTGGAAAAAAGGATTTTTATTCCCTTATTTTGCTTTTTGACTTGAAATCATTAACATGTTGGAATGATGGTGTCTACTGTCTAGTGAGGGGTCTCATGTTTCAGTTTACCCTCATGATATTGTAGCTTTCAAAGTATATTTGGTGACCTTTTTCTAAGAAGTGATACTTGTTATCTTAGGCTCTTAACTTACTAGATATAAGTTCAACAACCACTCATTTACAAAATCGACAGCGTTGGAACATTTTGGAAATCTGAGACTAAATGCAGATATCATAAACATTGTTATGCTTGCACACTTTGGGGGCCAGAACCCTTTGATCTTAATTGTTTATATCCTATTTTCGGATTTGTTCGTTTGACATTTGATGTGTTATCAATAAAATACTAGACATGTTGATTAGTTTTCTTAGATGCGATGCATATGTCAAATATTTTAGTTCGGGAGTTGGGACAATACCAGCACAAGGACTATTTTCTTACAAATATGACCAGAATTTAGAATAGAAATTAAATATAACTTTCTCGTGCTCACTTGCAAATTAACTACAGTATTCTTGTTAGTTAAGTCAAATTAAAGTTGGAACACATAATGTCAAATTTAAAAAAGCAATTGGTGGAATCACACTGCTGATAAAGCTACGAATCTTTACATCTTGGATCATCGAGTAAGTACCCCAAGTGTGATACCTATCCACTATTCGTCACTTGTTCAAATCTGAACAAAATTCGTCAGGAAGGTGGTCCATTTCGAACGCACTTTAGCTGACTATCAACGTGTTTTTAACTCGATTTATAATGTTATAAAATCATTAAATCAAATTAAGTTCTAACTAAATAGAATGAAAATAGAGTTATAAGCAACCAATGGTGAATTATCTTTGATAAATTGATTTTTACTAGATGAAAATTTAGAACCATTGGTGTCAATATCGAGAGGAATCCGACCATACCGACCAAGTCAAGATGAAAAGAGACAAATTAATAAATAAGTCGCAGAAAATTTTGCATAGTCCAAAGCAAAACAAAGTATATACCAACCAGGCAACCATTTAAGAAAGGATCAGAATTTGTCTCATATGTCTTTGTATAACACACGCAACTATCAAACTAACAAAGGTTGTCTAAAGTTGATAGTAAAATTAGAATATTTTCGTCATCAAGTAGGACACTTGTTTATGACTAGATGTGTCTTGATATTATCACATATAGTTGATAGTTACAATAAATACATATAGTGTGATAGTTTTAACTTGTTATACATGTAACAAACTTTGACTT
>LBNU01003703.1:0-43917 GCA_014162995.1 Artemisia annua | reverse complement strand
TATGTCAATGTCATTCTCTAAATGAAAAGATATAACTAATTAAACCATACTGTAATAAAAAGTCATCAACAAATTGGTAGCCATAATTGATAATAGTACCTCATTTGTAAATGTTTCTTTCTTTATGAGCAACATGCTCCCTTTCATAATTGTTGTTTACATTCCTAAGCAAAGATTTTGTTGAGAAAACACAATTTATTGTTGCCCAAATAAAGGTCAATCATAAAAAGGGGCCCCTATTTGTAAGCATGAAAGAACACACTCATACCAAAATCTCCTCTCTCACCTTCACTATGTGTATTTGTATATGTGAAAGAAAGAAACAAAGTGCATAGAAAAGCTGTTATCTTTTTCTTCAATTCTCTTCAGTCATTCAAACTTTTTTTTACTGTTATGTTGTAATTCCCTCCTTTGTGGGGCTTGTTAATGAAATCTCTGTTCAAAAAAAAAAATTCAAACTTTTTTTTACTCACAAAACATCAAGAAATCCTCTGCCCACTTTGCCAATTTGGCCCCCTATACACATTTATCACTTCAAGAAATCTTGACTCTTACTTAAGGCAGTTTTCTGGGTACAAAAGATTTACAAATCTTGGACCATTTGCCAATCTAAGCTATATTTTGGCCTTCTATAAATCTTACTCATTTGTACCACAACTTTCTCAAACACTAGCCACCAATGCCTATTTCATTCTATAACTTTTGAACCTATTGCAAGCAATTTAAGGGTACCCTTCAAAGCTTGTTTATACACACCAATTCCCATTTCTTTCAAGAGAATTTTGAAGATTTACCCACACAAATAACCCTTGCAAAAAAATTTAAGACTTTTTGTGATTTGCCCAAAAAAGCCCCTAAATTTACCACTGACAAGTATCAACTTGTGGGAATTAAGGGTAAAAGGGTAAAAAAGGAGGTATTTCTTTTCTTGTTTTGGTGAAAATGGTGTTCAAATTTGCTGATGCTTCTTCATTTCAAAGTTCCCTTTAAAGAGTGACCCACAAATCACTCTTTCAAATTTATCACTAAACTTATTACCACTATCAACTTGTGAAAGTGAGGGTAAAAAATGAGGGATTTTTCATGTTTTGGTGAAAATGGTGTGCAAATTGCTGATGCATCTTCATCATCAGGTGCTACTCTTACTTCACCTTCACACACCACTACTAATAAAAATGCACAAAACCTTGTTACTTGTGTTTATCAATGTAAATTGCATAATTCATCTTGTTTCATCATAACTATAACTTGGACCAAAACCTTAATGGGTCAAGGTCTTTACGTCGAAATCGATGATTCGAGTAACCAATCACATTGTAAACTTGAAATCAAGCCAATGTTGTTTATAAAAAAAAGAGGCTACAAAGCACTTGAAATGGGGTCTAATTCTATCAACTTTTTTTGGGATCTTTCTTGTGCTAAATTTGGTTCTTCACCTGAACCAATTGAAAGTTTCTATTTCGCAATCAGTTGTGATCAAGAATTTAACAATTGGTGCTTGTGATCTTTACCATCTCTAATCTATCTCAACACAATTGCCATGCCTCAATCTTCATTCACAGCTTTAACCATTTAAGAAAGTCATATACAGTTATTACAAAACCTCCCAAACCAGATATTTTCATATTTGTGAGATATCTGGTTCTTAGTTTTGACCCAAAAGAACATACTCTTACACCTTGCTAACAGGGGCCTGTAGCTTTACCCAAACCCCCTTCTGTCAGGCAGCACTTATCTAGGGGTGCACCAACAGATACCGGGCTTCAAGGTCTCACCTTACCGACGAAAGCCAACAGCCTTTGGTCTATTTTAGTTTGTTTCCCTTTGATGTTCCGTGATATGGATTGACCCAAACACTTCACGACTCAAATAAGTTGAGAACTTTTTGTTGATAAGCAAACATGTCAAATACTCAAACACAGATTGAATTAATAACTCATTCTTTATTGGTTTATTTACCAGTTTAACCTTTAAACTGGTAAAACTGTAAAAGGTAAACATAAACGTGAATCAACTTATCCAAAACTAAACGACTCCAAATTACTGAATTCTTCTACTGCTACTAATTATAAAAAGCAACCACCATCCATCCATTCAAGTAAGATATATTTTAGGCTGTCATTATAACAGAAAACAAGATATACTCGCTGATCAAACAGCAAATATAGAAACAGATACATCTGATTCATGCATACAGCTAAGAACACGAGTCTGCTCGGAACCAGTTGATTCCTGAAGTAAGATATATTTTAGGCTGCCATTACAACAGAAAACAAGATACACTCGCTGATCAACCAGCAAATATAGAAATGGATACATCTGATTCATGCATACAGCTAAGAACCCGAACTGGAAAGGAGCATTAAAGGAGTCCATCCCTTATTCCGAGTTGGATACAAATTAAGATAAACAAAAGGAACGACCTCACATGTGTCTCGCCACCTGCTACATCTCCTCCAAAAGGTTAACTCGTCCCTGTGTTGGTAATCACAGGTATAACCAACAGTTAAGATATCAAAAGAAAATAAAACTTGGAAAGTTAATTACATAAATCGTTCATGTGCTTGCTCAAAATTACAGAATTAGTCCCTTGTGATCACTAATTACGGATAGAGTGAATCATACAAAAAGTCCCAGTGGCTATATCAAAAGTGAAATTACTATATATTTGAGGGACCAAACGCAAAATCAAACATGTTTCTAGGCCTCGTATCCGTAATTAGTATCGGCAAAACATCAACTCCATATTTTTGAGCAAGTCCATATTATGCACTTAACTCTAAAACTTAGGGGAAAGGTGGGCGAGAGAAATACCTGGTTATTAACTATCTTAAACCACATTTTGACATTGTTGTTTTTTGAAAAAACTGATCTCAACCTAGTCTGAATTTTCTTCATACATTACATAGCCGTTTTCTCTACTGTCTTCGTTTACACTACCGTAATCACTGTTATAACTTCCATCCGATGTGCTCATGAAGACTGACTGATCAGATGTATGGCTGCTTGATTGGGATAGCAAACTCATATCACTGGCCGTCATTTGTTCCATCTCAATGTAACTGCAAATTTTATAAAATAATTGTCATGATAGGCTAAGTAAGGTTTCGATCTGAAGTAGCTTCTAACCTTCTTGTATACATACCTTCCTTTTGGAAATTCAGCTACGAGACAGAAATCAGGCCTCTGTTCCAACAGTTGCTTTATAGGAATAAAACTGCATAATAAACAATCTTTTAAGAGAATTTACAACTTTTGTTCTACTAGCAGTAGGGGTGACAAATGTGAGGGTTGGGTTGACGCAAAACAGATTGTCCAGAAACTTTAAATTTTCTATCAACAATAAATTATCAAATATGATCCACAAATATTAACAAGATTTCAAATATACTCTAATTGCAAAATATGATATTGTAGATTCTATGCAAAAACTAAACTTGAGGCGGAAGTCGCGACCCGTTTGTACTATTTGTACTATGGGAGATAAAAATAGTCCGGATCGACCCCTTTATAAGTAAANGAAACAGATACATCTGATTCATGCATACAGCTAAGAAGAACACGAGTCTGCTCGGAACCAGTTGATTCCTGAAGTAAGATATATTTTAGGCTGCCATTACAACAGAAAACAAGATACACTCGCTGATCAACCAGCAAATATAGAAATGGATACATCTGATTCATGCATACAGCTAAGAACCCGAACTGGAAAGGAGCATTAAAGGAGTCCATCCCTTATTCCGAGTTGGATACAAATTAAGATAAACAAAAGGAACGACCTCACATGTGTCTCGCCACCTGCTACATCTCCTCCAAAAGGTTAACTCGTCCCTGTGTTGGTAATCACAGGTATAACCAACAGTTAAGATATCAAAAGAAAATAAAACTTGGAAAGTTAATTACATAAATCGTTCATGTGCTTGCTCAAAATTACAGAATTAGTCCCTTGTGATCACTAATTACGGATAGAGTGAATCATACAAAAAGTCCCAGTGGCTATATCAAAAGTGAAATTACTATATATTTGAGGGACCAAACGCAAAAGCAAACATGTTTCTAGGGCTCGTATCCGTAATTAGTATCGGCAAAACATCAACTCCATATTTTTGAGCAAGTCCATTTATGTACTTAAGTACTTAACTCTAAAACTTAGGGGAAAGGTGCGCGAGAGAAATACCTGGTTATTAACTATCTTAAACCACATTTTGACATTGTTGTTTTTTGAAAAAACTGATCTCAACCTAGTCTGAATTTTCTTCGTACATTACATAGCTGTTTTCTCTACTGTCTTCGTTTACGCTACCGTAATCACTGTTATAACTTCCGTCCGATGTGCTCATGAAGACTGACTGATCAGATGTATGGCTGCTTGATTGGGATAGCAAACTCATATCACTGGCCGTCATTTGTTCCATGTCAATGTAACTGCAAATTTTATAAAATAATTGTCATGATAGGCTAAGTAAGGTTTCGATCTGAAGTAGCTTCTTGTATACATACCTTCCTTTTGGAAATTCAGCTACCAGACAGAAATCAGGCCTCTGTTCCAACAGTTGCTTTATAGGAATAAAACTGCATAATAAACAATTTGTTGAGAGAATTTACAACTTTTGTTCTACTAGCAGTAGGGGTGACAAATGTGAGGGTTGGGTTGACGCAAAACAGATTGTCCAGAAACTTTAAATTTTCTATCAACAATAAATGGGTCAAATATGATCCACAAATATTAACAAGATTTCAAATATACTCTAATTGCAAAATATGATATTGTAGATTCTATGCAAAAAACTAAACTTGAGGCGGAAGTCGCGACCCGTTTGTACTATAGGAGATAAATATAGTCCGGATCCACCCCTTTATAAGTAAATGGGTCGAAATTGAGATCTCTAAAGAGCAGTACAAAAGGATAAATTGTCATTACCTAGCACTGTAACATCTATTTGACCAGTCACCTTCACATGCTAGACCTTCTCTGTTAGATATGTCCTGTTTAAACAGATACCAAAATTTCAAACATCAGTCTATTGCAACTTAAGTAGATTTTGTAAAAAGAAATTGATCGTGTAACCAGTGCTTGAGAATCTCGTACAACTAAATCAATTCATGGAAATATAACGTACAAGATGTCTAAGGAGCTTGAATTCCCCTGCAAGAACGGCTACCATAAACCGCTCAACTTCAATCTGTCAATGACCATTAAATAGAGAGTAAATGAGTGATGAAGGGGGGAAAATATACACCAATTAAAAAATTAAAATGCTACTGAGTACTAAGTAATTTTTCCATACTTCCTTAAGATGCATGCAGTCACGTAAAATCATCACCTCCAAATGATCTCCACCACCATTAGCACCAACACTCCTATAAATTTGAGCTTTAAGTTAGGACTAACATAAAAAATTAACATAACTCATAGTTGGGAGGTTGAAAGTTTAAATTCACCAGTCACTTACTTTAAGAAGGTACCAGTGAAAGAGTAAGATGTTGATAGATCAATATGTTTCAGTTTGCGTAACCCCTGAAAATCATCACGACTTGAATAAAAAGGTCAAACTACCAAATGCCAAGAATCAGAAGGATAAACTACGTGATTAGTTATATCTTAGACTAGCCTAAGTACCTGTGTAACACAGGTAAACAGAGTTTAACATATTCTACTCAGTTTTCTGTTAAACGAGTGAAAATTAAAATAAGGTTCATTTCGTGGTGATTGAGAATATCACTCTCAATAATCAGAGCCAATTTGGTTAAAATATTTGACATTAGTATCTCACATTTAACAGCTGAAATGAATAGTAGTTTTTTTTTGCATTTACTGGCCTTCAATGACTAAGCTGTGAGTCTGCTTTAACCTTCTCATGTATTAACAAAAATAAATTTTTTGGATGCCAAAATTAAACAGGCAACTTACCAAATGAAACTTGCATAGGCTTTAGATACATATATAATTAATTGTAGAATAAGTGAAAAAAAGAGGGGATAATTAGTAAAATATTTTGGTAATTAGTAAACGATCAAACGGGCAAATTTTATAAATGATACTATAATTAAATGAATAATTAGTAGCCTAATTGATTAACACCTCATCCATTGGAAAAATAATACGTTCATAGTTTTCATCTGTCTCATTATCTACAATTGTTTCGACAATAGTAAAGTAAAGCTAGCTTCCAAGTTCCAACAAATATATGCAAACCAGGACACTACAAAAGAAGGAAAATTCCAGAGGCGTACCTTCACCAGCATACGGGCCTTGTAGTCATGCAGCTTGAATCCTTTTAGTGCTAAAGTGGTTATATTAGGACAGTTGAGCACAAATTCATTGCAGGTTGGGTATTTCAAACCATCATCTCTACCTACAAGTAAGAACATAAATTATTCCGCACAATTCAAAGGTCAAGCATAAAACATAAACAAGTTTTGAAGGGGTAAAAACCTGTTTTTGAAGATTCAAACACCAAACGCTCTATCAAGGGACAATTTCCACTTATGGACTCCAATGTATGTCTCAATTCAACATGCCTAGCATAACATATTTCCTTAGCACTTTGAAATAGAATAACACATTACAAGAGTGGAGGAAGGAGACTGAAATTTATAAGCCAGAATAACGTTGTTTGGATGGATTACAGTTATAAAGAATGGGCTCAAGAACTTGTCACACCAATTTAAGGGGGTGTTTGGATTAGCTTATCTGGATAGCTTATTTGCTTATTCCAGTTTCAAAATACAATAAGTACAAAGTATGGGGCTTCTTCACTTATTTATAAAAAGAAATCTTATTGAAGACTTTTAAAACTGCTTAAACTCATCAAATTAAGCAAAACGTGCTTAAGAATTTGCATAAATAAACTGACTTACAGGCCCACAATTTCTAGATCAAGGAGAGATGGGCAAGCTGATAATGCTGCTGAGAGAGCTGTATTATCCATTCTTTCAATGTTAAATAGGTGTAATCTTCTCAGATGAGCCCTTTTAATTACAAGGAAAAATAGACAAAACCTCAGTATATAACAATAAATGTGTCATGATTGAATCGATTCGTTATGAATACAAAGAAAACATACCCAGGTGCACCACCATTCCCACTCAAAGAACTCAAGCAGGACCTTGTTAGAATAGAGGAATCCTTTCCTTGCCTTGATCGCTTCTCATTCCACGAAATTGATGATGCATCATTGGCGTTCCTAATGCTATAAACTAATGGCTCGGATGAAAAGAAAGGAGGAGCTGGAATAGATGGCAATATACCAAGCTTGAGAGACCTGAATGTGACAGAAACTATAAGTAGAAGTATATATGTTTGTAACTGTATGGATACTCTAGCGTATGTTTGTAACTGTGGGTTTTGAATTTAAATATAATACAATATATGTTTTATTCATCTATATAGAATGTGAATCAATGCACTATCTAAGACCGGAATCCCATCTCCAAATCTCCATTCGTCGTAATATAAACTCATTCACTTAACTAGTTAACTGTCCTAATACAAACGCAGTCACAACACAATTGCGAAGGAAAAGATAATAAATCAATCCCTATATACAAAAAAGAAAAAAAGTCCCACCTCAGATAACCTCCAGCTCGATTTATCATCGTTGACACCACAGCGTTATTGACTTTTGGGACTAATGTTGCCAAGTCAATGTCAGCAAAACACAAGGGATCCATGGCACAACTACGAAAAAACAAGCACGTAGCCGCAACATAACACACACTTTGCGTATCAAGCAACGAAAAAACCTACACATCAGTACACAACACAAATGAGTAAATGTAAAAAAGAACAACAATAAATTACGTGATTAGGAAGCGAAGACATCACTATCCTCACTGTCCTTCCGTGTCCTAAATTCCTTTTCCACGAATTATAAACAGTATCAAACATAGTCCAAACCAAAAACTAACAACATTATACAAGACAAACGAGTGAGACACACAAATCCTATATCAAACAACGGAATCAGGTAAGGAAGCATAGGCATAGCACCAGATAATCATAGATGGCCCAAACTACAACTGAAAACCGCATAAAAACATCATAGCAAAACAAATTCGAGATATCCTTATTCCCTGCCCTAATCCTCGAGAATTTAAGTTCAAAATGACACAAGCAGCTAGAGCTACAATCTAAATTGAGCAAGTTCGCCTCGTCATATTATAATTCGTTACATCCTTCTTCACTATCCTAATTCTCGAAAACACGAATAGACCTAAAATTCTAAAATTAAAAGCTCAAAACACACAAATATAATCCGATCACATAACTAATCGATCTCACACCGCGCATAATTTCGTAAACATCCTTCATAATTCTACTTATTACAACTATTACGCTTCTAGCGTAAGCATATCAAGCTATAATCTATAATCGAAAACTCTAAATTACATAATTTATAACTATCACGCTTCTAGCGACTAGCGTATACATATCAAATACAAACCGCGCATAATTTTGTAAACATTGTAACTAATTAAAATCATTACATCCTTCATAATATCTACTTATTATAAGTTTATAACTATTACGCTTCTATAATCAATAATCTAAACCTCTAAATGTTATAAAATTCAAAAATTATATAAAATTCAAAATTAAATAAAATTCACATAAATAAATTATATATAATCAAAATAGACTACCTTAATAGTTAAATCAGGCGATAACGGCCAAACGACACCGTTATGATCAGAAGAGCATCTCCTAGCAGATCGATTACCAGCTTCAAGCAAACACGCGCCTAGTTTCAAAGCGCGTGTAATCAATTCATTCCGATCATAATCCGTATCACATCTCCTCACAATCCGATCAAACACCGTGTCAATCACCGCCTCGTTCCGATCCAAAAAATCAGTCAACAACACTTCATCATCATTATCCATCTGATCGGACGGTTGTGGTGGTTTGGTGACGTGGCAGAGGCGTTTGGCTGTGGAGGAGGATAGGTGAGGGATGGTGTGGTTGTTTTTTTCCATTGTGTGTGTGTGTGTTTGTGTGTGTTTTGAGTGTGTGAGAGAGAGGGAGAGAGTGAAGGAGTGAGGAATGTGTGTGTACGGATTGGATGAGGAGGTGACACGTGGAAGGGTGGATGGGGTACGTGTAGGTGTAGATTGGTCCTGAATATGACTATGAATACTCCTGTTGCTATGTGTTTGTAGGAAGGTTGTTACTGGGTGACTTCATCACTAGATTTTACATTTTTTTACTGTTGTGTAAACAGTTATTTCAGTTTTCTTTATTTTCAAAATTACACATCAATCACAATTTGTTAATAAAAAAAATTAATCACACAAAAGAGAATGAAAATTTCGGTTGGCAGACCAATCATAACTATGAAAAGGTTAAGGGCGACGCAGTCACCATCGGTTGAGCTAGAGGGAGAACAAGATGGGTTACTCGGTAAATTTGCCATTAGCATTGGCTTAAGGCACGATTTAACAAAGAGACCTCAAGACCACTTCCATCATCGTCGTTTAGTGCACATCAGCTTCTTTTCTATACAACCAACTATATCGTCAACTTAGTGCACTACAACAATCAACTTCATCACACAAATATACCCACATAAACAAAATAACATCTCACACAACTCAGCTTGGGCCTACATAACTTTCCTCCACGTTCTTGGGGACGACCACGTCTTGCAAAATTATGGTTGAAGACGCGTCTTGAGGACGAGGTGTAGTAATGTCAACGCGTCTTGGGTGGGTGAGGACTCGGTCGTGAAGTCTTTATTACGCTCGGTCTAAAAAAATTTATGGTAGTATTTGCCAAGGTTGCAAAAATCGTGAATCGGTAGTCGGGCAGTCGACCTCCCTGTAGCTTGTAATCGGTCTAGGCGAGATTAATCGGATTAGCATTTTCAATAACTCAAGTATAAGTTTAATCTTTGGTAACCTCCAAAATATAAAATAAATATATTTTAATATACTTAATGGAATTGTGACTAATATATAAAAATATTGGATTTCTTAGTGGAATTTATTTGGTACATAGATTAAAAACTATAATCATATGTTTATATTTATTTAAAGAAAATAAATATACTTAACTTGAATTTATATAAATCCTACGAGTGAAATAGTATGCAAATGATGTTATGATGAAATGTAGACTAGCCTTAGTCTGTGAAATGCACTATGGTTGATATCTCATGAAAACTGTGACTTAACCTACCCGGTCTCGTCAAATGAATATCCGTAAACCCTGTTTACGTGTAATGATGAATTAAAATTCTGTGAATGGAAAATGTTAAGGCTTTGGAAAGTGACCTGAAATTGCGAATTGTGACACTCGACCACAAGTAAAACACACATTTCCCGTCTTTTTCTAACAAAAAGTGTAGAGTGATGAGCAGAGTGACCATTGCAAAGTTTAAAAGCTTTGAAAAAGTTATGAGATGAGTATTTTGATGTGACGCTAAAGTGAAAACAATGATAGCAGGTTCACTCATTGTGAATGTTCTTATTATCATATCATGTGAATGCTTAATAAAAAATTAAATGAACGCTATATGATCAAATAATAACATGCTTATGTTTTGATTTTTATGAAAGGCTAAGAATGAATAAAAATTCAAAAAACAAAAAACAAAAAACAAAAAACAAAAAACAAAAGAGTGATATAGTTTGACCAATCTAATATCAGAATATGAATAAAAATATTTGTTTATGGATAGAAACCAAACCAAACCAATAATAACAACGGTTCGGTCATTAGTGGTTTGGTTTTAATTTGATTTGATTAATTCGTTTCGGTTAAATCGGTTTTAGGTTACGTTTCGGCTTTTTCGATTATTTTGCTCAACCCTATGTATGCATCATTTTCTTTAGTCTCACTCACTCATCACTTGCACCTTCATAGTTTTCATTCACAAATATTGATGCCTAATATTCACTTAAATATATAAAACACTCGTTTTCTTCTTGGTCTAGCCACCACTGTAGCCAAACCAACATCAATTACCAAACCAATACTAGAAGGTGGTGTAACACATGTGGCGCATGACCAAAAGGGCCTCGCGCGTAAAGAGGCATTGCACTACTTCAAAATAACTTTGTCCATCTTCTCACATTTTGTTCTAACAACATTGAGTATTGTTTGTTGTTAATTTGTTATTTACTAGACAAAAATAATGCTTGATAAAATGATTCCTAAGAATTAAAATAGTGTATGATGAATATTTTCGGTGTTTACTTTTATTCGAAAACTTGAAACAAAAGTGTTAGATTTCAAAGAAATATTGCAATACTCCACTTGACCATTAAAAAAACACATTGTGGCACCAAAAAAATGATATATCAGCATTTTATAAGTTTGCGGTCCTTTTCTGTTGATTGCTGATTGTTACTTAACGTATGTGATTTTGATGTTGATAATACTTTATGCATCTAATCAAATTTTTAATAAAGCCTACATCTAAAGTTGATTACGTACTCTAATCTTTTAGAATTTGTTTTAGTCGCTAATTAAAAGTAATGTAGACTTATTAAAGGGGAAGTCCTTTGTTTTATCTGTTAGGCAGATAATTTTTTATTTAATTTTAGTAACTGTTCAGCTTGGGTAAATATGAAATTCATAAAAACTGATTAAGCATCAGGGCACTAGTCAGTGTTTTAAAACCCGGGTTGACCCATCCGGTTGAACCGTGAACTGGAAGCCGGTTTTGAGCTAAAAACCCGATTGAACCGTGACATGGTGGCTCGACTAGGTCAATTAAAAACCTGGTTTTTAAAACATTGGTACTAGTAATCTAAAGAATTACATAAGTTGACCGATAACTTGTTTTAGTTCGTTACCAAACCACATCTTTCAATATGTAACAGAAGTATCCAACAATGCCTTCAAAAGGCTGTTGAGTTCAATAGCTTAGCAAATGGTAGCGATTTGCAGGCTTTGTTGGCCGAAGAGAGGAGGAATGCAGGTGGTGGAAGCCAGCAGCAGGAAGACACACCTTCTAAAAAACAATAGGTTGACCATCACCTAACCCGTTACATGTTTTGACACTTGCCCAACCCACCAAACCCGACCATTTTGCAACCTCTGGATAGAATGTTGAGTAACAAACATTCAGCGTGTCTATGCAAACAACCGATATGATAGTACATCATATACATTTTAAACTAAGGATGTATACAAAATTAGTCGATTAAGACTGTATTAGGTTGCTAACATGTCCAACATGTAATATATATACAAAGCTAAAACGGAAATGGGTCAAAGTCACAAAAAGTATACTCTTGCGTTTACACCCTCAACCAATATCATAGTACATCAAATCAAGATTTAGAGCTAGAGGCACAATCTCAACCAAAATATGAAAAAAGAGTCAGTTAAGGTTATGTTTTGTTGCTAACATATGAACATATCATGTAGGTAATTAATATTTTATATATAAGTTGATTATGAAACTGAAATTATGGACAACTGTGAGGTGCCATTATCAAATGAGCCAATTTTCACCCATTACCAAACCCCTCAGCCGTCATTTTGCCATCTTATATATCAAAATAGTTGATCACTGGACAAGTCGATCAGACCTATCGACTATAACTTAAGAAGCCTTCATTGATTTATTTTTTGGTTCCTATGTTCATCCCAAAGTTTAAAATATCAATCTCAGGAAAGAAAACACTTGTTGATTAGAAGAAAATGACAATCGTGTATCACAGTCTGCTACTCGAGCAAAAACCTCGGGCTGGCAATGGCCCAACGTATATACCTACTGCCCATTGCCCACCACAGTCAACTGACCAAACTAAAAATAAGATATGAATGCAACATTCATTTCACATTGATGCCCGCAGGTATTATATATCTTAGTAGAAAAGATGGAGAACTACGGCTTGTAATACTCTCTACAAAAGAGTCTTTACAATTTCTGCAACAAGGACCAGCTCAGGCTAACATATACCCGGAAGTGTTAGATAATCCAGAAAACCCCATCAGGTACTAACTTTATTATTGACCATTATCTGTATAAATCCGCGGTAAAACGCCTAGACTGCCTAAACGCAACAAACCGGAATTGGGCCCTCATTCTATCATTTAAATACTCCCCAGTCCCGAGCGGCGAAAATCGGCGAAAAGCTCGACCGGAGTAAGTATATAGAAAAGAAAAGAAAAATCAAAACACTAAATGAAATCAAAAACTAGATTTTAGTCGACTCGTACAAAACCGTACCAACGGTCGACCCTTTGTGACTGGTAACCAGACGGTCGGCTAAAGTCTTGTGGTAAGAAAACGCGTAAACGCATACCGGATCGACTTTATGGAGCTCGGGTACCAACATGTCCAACCTGTTAGTTCGAGCTTTGGTAACAACAGCGCTACCGACGACAATCGAACTAACACAAAGCAAACAAATAAAACAATAATAACTTTTTTTTTATTAAAAAAAAAAAAAAAAAAAAAAAAAAAAAAAAAACCAGTTTTAGAGAATACTTCTTAAACCCTTTCTTCTCTTTCCATTATGGATCTCGTGATCTTACATAGCACTTTAGCATCGACAACGGCATATTGCTTCTTGATTTCAATCCATGCTTTCTCTGCAAGTGGGTCAATCTCATCCTCGTATTTGTCATAGGCAACCGTAAAGAGCACCACTACCAATATGTAGACCAAGGTCAAAAAGCTGTAGCAGTAGTTGCTGATGATCGACACGAACCAGACGAACATTAACTATAAATCAACATTTTTTTTTAAGATGGAAAACCATAACAAGCAATTAAAGAGAGAAAAAAAATAATAATAAATTTAAAAAAAAGGGTACGAGAAGTAATAGAAGAAGAGAGGTAGTGTGACGGGTGGCACAGAGACGGCGGCTCAACATAGCCACCTAGGTCTGAGGATCAAACCTGGCTCTGATACCATGATACACAATGAAACCCGTAGGTATAACTTTATTATTGACCATTATTTATAATGGTAAAACCCTAGATGCCTAAACCCACAAACCGGGCTTGGGCCTATTTATCATCTAATACCAAGTAGGTAGTTGAAACTGCAGGATTTCATGATCTGAACGAGGAAGGCAAAAATTATGAGTTAAGACCTTAACGTCACATGTTGTAAAATGAAGGCTAAAGGAGGTTGTTTGGTGCAGGCAATTGTTACAAAACAGACTAGCTCTTTATACAACGAACAATTGGCAACAAACAACGCTAATCAGCATACTCGACTGGAGCAATATCGCATGTACGACTTCTAAAGAAACTTTTTTATTTTTGCGGTATACCATGCTTAGAAAAATTTCATATATTCTTAAGGTTTAGGCTGCTAACAGTACAGGCAAGTGCGCTACATTATGCTATGGAATATACAGCTTTTTAAAGCAACCACCACGAGTTTTTAAACGAGATTAGCAAGGACATGTGGTATTGTTTTCAGACAGAGTGGAACTCGGATGATTAACTGATTATTTAGTGGTCAAACAATCAGTTTATGACTAGCTGCAACAACACTGAATTTGATCATCTGATTAGGTAGGTGTTAATTTAAATGTAAATCCTTAGATAATCAGAATTTTCCTTATTATCTGATTATCATAATCTCAAACGACAGAAACTCCTCTAAATATTCTCCCACGTCCCATTTTGTTGCATCCGATTATCCAATTCAGAGGACGTGATTACATAAATGAAGAAGAATTGTATTCACCTAAAAGGATTTCAGTTTCTTGATCATCAGATAAGCCGGTAACCGTGGCCATAGTAATTCGAGTTTGAGCAATAATTACGTGATGTAACCGAGTTTGTTAGAATTTTAATGTAATAACTAATAACTACATTGTGATTTATGGAAATGGGTTTTTTAGTTGAGTTCGAGCCGAATCTGAAAGCATGGTATGTAGGCCCAAGTGTGGAGGAACGGGCCCTATTGTTTCTGGAGGCCTAAGACTGTGTAAGAAAAAGAGGTTTAGTAAAATTAGCATAACTTGGGCTACGGGGCTTTGTTTTAGGCCCATGACCAGTCGATTCGAAGCTTGGATCGAGGAGAACGACGTAGTAAACAGATGTTGTCGGTTTACGGAACTTTCGGGCCCCAAAACGCTATATTTTATGAGTTATTCACATTTTAATGCTTTTTCCTAGTTTTGTTGGGTTTTGTTTGTGGGCTAGAGCTCAGCCCATTTGTCTTTTTAGGCCCGTTTCGATTTTCTAGGTCTATTGAATAACTCTATTGTAATCCTGGTTAAGCAGTTCAAAGTT
Source organism: Artemisia annua (assembly GCA_014162995.1). Lineage (NCBI taxonomy): Eukaryota > Viridiplantae > Streptophyta > Magnoliopsida > Asterales > Asteraceae > Artemisia > Artemisia annua. The sequence goes on along the minus strand of LBNU01003703.1, from coordinate 28,703 downwards.
ATATCAGAAGTCTTTGGCAGTGAGCCGGAAATTGCACTGATTATCAGTATTCTTTGAATCAATGATAGTTGGAAGAATTGTTCCTGGTATTTGTGTGTTATCTCGTTTTTACACTACATCAATAGTGAAGGCTAGTCAAGCTAAGGAGTGATAAGGGTCGGTGATATTGCAACGCCCTAGTAGTTATTGATAGACATGTGATAATGGTTTGGTGTTTAAGTTGAGGTGTTTGAATTTTGTTTTTTAGGAATTTAGTTGTTTTGGATCACATTGATATCTATATGATTAATATGAAAATGAAATATAAGTATCAACTTTTTACGACCGGACTAAAATTCACAGTTGAGCTTCTCGTTCTCAAACTTGTATCTCGATGACGACAAGGATAGTTTTCTGTTGTAGATAGTAATATCAAGTTTTCGAATGTTTAGGATGCTACTTTCATAAACTTAATATGTATGGTATTTCATCTTATTTTCGAGGCGATGCTTGATTTACTGTAGTTTTGTTCATAGATTGGAGTTCATAATTAGTTATTGATACTGAGTTTATTGTATTTACATGACAGGATCATCGTAACACATTGAATTCTTTGATCCATTACGAGACAGAAGTCATGGAACGGTGCTATTAGTCAAGCAACCTCTCATCACTTCTTCAACATTAATTGATGTTGTAGGTAATGACATATTCCGTTTTCCGAAAACTAAAGTGAATCAACCACTTCGGAAACTAGCAGATTATTTTATTTTCTTTGCTAGTTGGACTCTTGTGGCCTTGTGGGTATCTAGCCAGAGCAAGATTCTTCAGGCTCATGACTCCTGGTTTTGGATATAGTATTATCTTTTGCAGATCATCTCAATCCTGCAAAAAGGAAAAAAACAAAAAATTGTATAGTTTAATTCTTAATAGGACATCAAATAAGGAATCCTTCTGATAATTATTCTACCTAAACAAGTTTAAAAAATATATATAAAAACGATTGTTTTTATGCCTTAGTTGTTTGCCGTTAATGTAAGATAATGATAAAACCCGCAGGTATAACTTTATTATTGAACACTATCTATAATAGTAAAACCCTATACCCAAAACCCACAAACCGGGCTTAGGCCTAATTATAACTCATAATCAAGTTTTAAAAAGATGCTTCAAATTAACTTAAGAAATGATATGATGGATTAAGAGTAATTTAAGTGTCACACATTTCATTGTTATGGTCACACATTTCATGAAATGATTAGAAAAGAAGCATTACTGAATCAACATATCTAAAAACACGAAAAGCCGCAAATAAATTGTACTTGTAAAACAAATTCATACTAAATAACATAAATTATCCAATTACTGGATGATTTATGTAGTTGAATCATCAAGAAATCGAAGAGGGCTAGGGTTGACAGAAGCATATGATAAAAGCTCAGGATCACGCTCGAATATCTCCATTTCATCAGATTTCAATGTAACTGCAGCTTCAACACCACGACCCTTTAACGTATCATTTAAAGCCACAATTCTAGAGAATCCTGCATTCATATCATAGAACCATATTGGCTTTCCCCATCCGAAATCCAATTCGTATATTCCACTATTCAGCAGGCTAGTAACAAAAAGACAGTGATTTTCGTTTCCACTCACATCGGTAAGATCAACTAATTTTTTTAATAAGTTATTGATGCCGTCACGCCCCTTTTCACCTTTGCAGGACTCAATATGATCTGAGTTAACTTTTGCTATTGATTCTCTTGTTTCTGTAGCGAGTGTGGGCAAGTCTGGTTGGCTCTCAGGATAAGAAACCCCACATGCAATATCAACAAGGTTTCCAATGGACTCATAGGGTAAAGGAGGTGAAGCCCTTTTTCGGATATTCACAAACGAAAACAGCGAATGAGGTGTTTCTGGAGTGCATAGTCGGATAGTTCGTGCTGCTTTAGCTGCAGCCCTCCAAATTAAGGCTGTCGTTGCCTCCATGCGAGTAGGGGCCCTTATTGATGTAAAAGAGCTTGTGCATGCACCCACAAGAGAAGCCATAGCCATAGGATCAAACACAAATCTTTTGGTGCTAACCAATTCGGTGTTCATTAGCTTTGAAGGCACCAAAAAGTCTAGTGGATGTTTGTTGGGAAAGACCTCAGAAGCCACAAAACTTGGTGAAATCGGGTGAGGTGTACCTCTTGCAGCTGCAGCCCACGCTTTCATAAACAAGAAATACGTATGGCCGTCAAAGATCTTGTGTGAGATACTCGTGGAAAGACCAATTCCACCGCAGTTGAAAATATTCACCTGATAATCTGATATTAATTACAAAGATAAATGAAATAGTGCATTCGTGCATGATTGGTATGATTCCCAATTCAACGTTAATAATTAAACTCACCTGCACACCGATAAGATAATTTCCTATTGACGATTCTGCTGATGTAGGGCTTTCGGGAAACAACTCTCTCACTTTTTCATCATTTGGATCTTGTAGGAATTCTTTAAGATTTTGGTTAACTCGAGCGACCATGAAATTGACTCCTTTGTCGTTGCACTCGATGTGAAAGTTGTCCTTAACTTCTCCGGCAAGAGGATAAAATCTAGTTAGAATCTGAGATAAGGTCTCCTTGAGATGCTTTACAACGTCCGTAACACTAGACATTTTGTTATTAGGAAGAAATAAGACCAAAGGGGTGTAGCAGTCGTAAAAAACTTGATCAATAACAGATAGGTTATAGGTTCTTAGATGATGTGAAGTTGGAGAAGCTGGTTCAATGATTTCTCGCTCAATTATGTCAAGACCCACACTTTTCTTATTATTTTTCTCATTACCATTCTTCACTGACCTGCAAATATATTCATAGTTAATACTACTGTCAATGCATGCGATGATACAACTATGACCTAAGTTGCAACAAAAACGAACCAACACCGAAACAAGGATGCATACCTGTATGAGGGTTCAATCCCATTTACCGTCGTTAAGGTACTGTATTGGTGACCATATAGCAAGGATTTTGACCACATCGATGACTTCTGAGAGTGAGAACAACCCTTCGAATATCCATGAAAACGATGTTGTTGAGAGTTGAGCAAACAGCGGGTTGCTTTATTGGCTGCAAATAACCACTTCATTCTCGATTATGATCAGCTATAACTCTTAGCTACTTTTTATAAGGATCCATCCAAAGCTACACCACAAACAACTTGATAAGTTTGTTTACTATAATAACTACATTTCAAGCAACTATACCTATATAAAATTAACCATGTGGAAACATGCATTTTGTAATCTTTTGTAACTTTTTATAAAATTATCAATTTGCACCAGGCAAGGTCCATTTGGTATACATCATTAAACTAACTAATCTGACAAATTCAAGTTTAAAGACTAAGAGAGGAGTTGGGAGAGTAAGTACTTAAACTAAAGTTATTTGTAGCTGTGAATGTATAAAAAAAGAAAGAAATAAAGCATTCTTAAAAAGTAAATCATTTTTGTAATATATTTGAAAAGTTCATATGACCCCAACTCGTTTTGGCTCATATCAATCCAGATCATTTCAGTATGATATAAAAGTTTATGAAATTCCATAAGAGTACATAGTTTCGTATCAACATCATAAACTCAAAGTAGTAAACATTTCTCAAGAACATACTACAGTACAAATCAACTTTCAGTAATACACATGAGATGATGGCGAGATGCCTAGTCATCCCTTGGGGGTGGCATCAACATAAGCGTGTCTTCCTGCTGCTGGCTTCCACCACCTGTATTCCTCCTCTCTTCGGCCAACAAAGCCTGCAAATCGCTACCATTTGCTAAGCTATTGAACTCAACAGCCTTTGATGGCATTGTTGGATAACGTCTTTGACAAAATGTCATCAGTCGCTTAACTGATTGCAAGTACTTTCTAGTTGTTTCATCATTCATGACGTGGGCGACACTGTTTGTGTAAATCTTTTCACGAGCTGAACGTTCGTGAATACCAACCATAGTAACACCAATAGGCCATGGAGCGTTCCCGATTGCCATTCTGATGTAATGATCCATTGCTGCTAAATAGTCTCGTTTCATGCAGCAGTTGACCACTAGCATTAGTGCTTGCCGAATGTCATCAGGCAGAACCTATAAAACCATAAAAATGTAAGTTAATGTCATAACAAGAATATTCGTAGTAAAAGGGTGATTAAAGTTTGCTAGTGAAAATTGGTCGGATCAGGTTTTACTGAACCGCTAAAACTTTTTGCCGCTTTTCTTTATATCTTATAAATAGCTGAAGTATTAAATGTGATTAATAGAGTTACTATTCAAATAATGTAAAACTTTGGAACTATTCAATTTAGCAGAGGTTCTAAACATGTAATACTTTTGACCTGTAACATCACAACTATTGTACCGAGTAAGGCGAGAGTAGTGATAGAACCACAAAATCAAATCCACAAAAACATTCACAAAAGGATGCGTCAATTCATGATTGGCTAATAAATGGAAAGAGAGAGAAACTACAAATAAATACACCAATCATAAATTGACACATCCTTTTGTGGATGTTTTTGTGGACTTTGTTTTGTGGTTGTATCACTACTCACCGAGTAATTAGATAATTTTCTATTACAATTGTAATTCCTAGATACAAGGGTGATAACATACCTACAATATTTCTATGCAAATACAATATGATTAATATCAAGATATCAAACTAGAAGAGTCAATATCAACCCATATGCGAAAAATGAAGTAATGTGTTTGATGGTAACATAAGGAAACGGATACAAAAGAAACAGGTCAAATGGTCGCAAAGTTGCCAAAACTGTACTCAGGTATTTACAACCTCCTAAATTTTTGATAACTTCTCTAAGCATATATAATATTTTAGATATTTATGGAATTCAAACAGGGATGAAAAAGGTGTTGAATTGTTGATGGCTCAACCCCATCTGTCTAAAACACTAGATAGTTTACTTGTATCGATCTGACCCTTTTCACCTTTTATACAAGATACCTTCTATTTTGCCACCTATGTATCAAACGAGTTCACTAGACATGTAAAGACCTACATAATATCCACCTCCTAAAAGCTTTATTTAAACTTAAGATCACAAGCCGACCAAGGCACTAATGTTCTTCTTGTGACTTCCATATGATTATTCGAATAGAAAGAAGACCTTCAATAATTATGGTTCGATGATGCCCATGGACCCAATACCATGTTGCGAGGTTGGATCGCGTCACTAAACTGTCAGCTGATGAGAGAACTTAGCTAATTCTTAAGACTGGATCACATTGATATGCTTTCCTTAAAATATGTATAGTGGTGTATGAGCTGATAAATACGTCAGGTAAATGTACCTGCAAACCGACTGCCTACCTACCGTGCCTACAATCATGCAACTAACCAAGTTGAAAACACTCACTGGAATGTGGAAGGGAAGAATTAATACTGACAATTGGGATTTAGACCATGCATTATTATCTAGCAAGGAATAACTGAAATATAGGATTCTAGTACTGTTTTCCAGACTTGACGAACAGGTGTTGATGGCAAGAAAGACGAGATTCACAGAGAGTATGAGGGTGAGACAGTTGGAAATTTAGGTTTCAACAAGGATGTTATGTAGTGAAGGCAATTGTTACATTGGTGCATATGCCACTCTAATAGGCTTGAATGAATCACCGTAAGAGAATTCTGTAAGGACCTAGAAGAAGAAGTATGAGGGACGGAAGTTACTAGAAGACATATTATAGGAGATCTTACAGGTCGTGTAAGAAGAGATATAAGAGTCTCTTAGTAAATTCATCGAGGATATAGGCATCACAAAGAGGATCAAGAAGAAAAAGCCATTACATTCCATTGCCAATGACTTGTTTATTAAACACTTCTTTACTAATCTGACTCTCCCGATTGGCATTTAGTGGCTCAAAGGTTTGTTAAACGTTGTTCTTACTAGGGACGAGGTAATGTATCAGAAATATATTGTAAACTCATACATGTGGTGCGAGCAATATAAGCATTTAATGACATCCCTAGGCCCAATATTCTACGACAATTCAATGGTGAGTTGGTGACTTGGTGAGCGTCGACGTTGAACGCAGGAGATAAGTGATGTTATCTATCCTTTTAATCAGTTTTTGCTTTTCGCTAACTTTAATATCCTTTCACTGCCTAATACTTAATTTACCTCTCAATTTTAATAATGACAGAGATGCCCATTCCTAGTTCAATTGGTCCACGAAAAGTTAAATACACTGATATGGAGGGAACACCGACTCTAAAAAACATATCTGCATTAACACGGATGTCCAATACACATTTGTGTCCCTTAAAAAATGAGTAGAAGCATAGTACTGTTCTCCATTTCTACAGGTCAGACCAGAAATTATTTTATGATTTACTTTTCCCTTATTTCACTCATTATAAGGACATTACATATTCCAACATATTAAACCTGGCTTTTTTTCTTTCAGTGCAATAGTTTAGATATGCCAAGGATGCTTATGATCATCTGATTTTTAAGGTCAGATTATCAGTTTTCGATAATCTATTTAGGACTAGCTGCAATAAAACTAAATCTGAATATCTAACTATTATAAGTCATTTAGATGCAAACCCTTAAAATACGTACTACTTGCCAAACAAAAACAAATCCATATACAAACTCTAGAATCGCATTTGTCGCAGCTAATTATCTAACTCTAACCATTCCACGTCCACATAGGCACACAATCACTTCCAAAACACAATGACAAACAATTGAATACATATATACACTCTTTAAAAAATTCTAATACAATTCAAAGAAATATTAAAAAGACGCATAACTCCATACCTTCTTCCTGCAAAACTTAAACAACGGATCCAAATACCGCGCACACTGCTTAAACGTGGCAAAAGTCGATTTCCCCCTCGCCGTCCGTTTCTCAACCTCGCTCATCTCATCCAGCTCCTGATTCCACTCAATCAACAGCTTCTTAAAAAACACCAAAATCTTATCCTCATCACACAACGTCCCAAACTCCTTCTTCACCACCCCCTCATCCTCACCCCAATCCACCCCTTCCCCACTCGCCTCCACCGCTATCATCATCTTGCACCATCATCTCGTTGCCATAATTCATCACTGAACACAATACTCATTCACAAAACACCCATCATCAAGACCTAAACAAACCCCACTTTTTTGTAATATCTTCAATAACACTAAATCAAACCTTCAAAAATCAAAGATTAATTAACTGGTACATATACTCAATTCACTCAGAATCTTGCAAAAATTAAATAACTGGTACAAGACCCCCACTTGCAAAAATTAAATAACCCTGTATATTTGGTAATGTACTTTCTGTAAATGATTATACAACCGTATGTAAATTGTAGATTCAAGAGACAAGTGTAATATTAGGACTTTTTGTAGCAATTTTCTTATCATGTGTCGACATAATTATCTCTTCAGGACAAAGCTTTAAAAATGTGAATTATTGGGGCAGCAGTACTCATAGTATGATGTTGTTATGGCAAGGCAACACCAGTTTCCTTCTTTTTATACTAAAAAGCTTATGGTATTAATCGAATGGTGGCAATGGGATATTCTAGTGTTTGTTACTGAATTTTAACATATGCTTCTCGTTAGTATGAATTGTAAGTTGCAAGCTTACCAAGGAGTTGCAGTGCATGTGTGTAAATGAAAGCATGATTTTAGTATATCTTCTTTGACCATCCGGAAACGTATCAGGTTGTAGGCTTTAATTGTTCAAGAATGATCATGTGTATAGGTAAAAATTTGAATCTTTACTTTTGAATGGGTCGATTAAAGTTTTGCTTAACTGACACGGGCCAAACTAGAAGATTAGGAAAACAGAAAAATAGGTTCATTAAGAGAGGACTGCAACTTCACCATTGGTATGTTTAGCACACTATCTGCATCAACATTCTTCACAAAAGTGATTTTTTTTTCATCAAAATAAACTTTAATTACAATTTTAAGCTCCTAGCAAGTTAGAAAAATATCATCTAGAATTTATAATCGTCGGCGTACAAAGATAGCCAAGTATGGTTGTACAATGTCTTCAACAACCAGATTCCATTTTTCTATAATATATGGCCCAGCCTACGAAATAATAACTTAATTATACAGAAATTGTCAGTTTTATCGATTGGTAAAACTGGAAATTACAGGAACATCATCCAATCAAACTTGAGATTTTCCATACCTTCATTTGAAACTATAGAAGGAATCACAGACTAGAATTTCTCAGCAGAATGTGTAACCGGATGACCACATCAGCAACCTTGGTCATAAGTGAACTTTTATAAATGCGTATAACTGATGAGTCTATTTTATTTGTGTCCTTTAAATAAACGCGAGAAATTTGGCCACCTCGGCTCCTTCTGGAGCTTGGGGAGGTTTTACCCAGGGTTCAAGTCTCGCAAGAGACAAAAAAATCCAGGTTTTCCTCCTGGTGCGAAGCCGTGAGTTCTAGGGGTTTCCCTTCGCAGGTCTCTCCTAGTGGTTCGGGTCCCGGGGCCTAGTGGTGCCGTTCTAAAAATAAAAAATAAAAATAAAATAAAATAAAATGTATACTTTTTTTTTTTTGTTGAAGACATATCTCAAACTAGATACTAATTATAGCCCCTTTCTAATATAAGAGAAAGACAATATAACTCGTAGTTTAAGATGTACCCAAAATAATCGTGTACATATACGATCTATTTCGGTTATCTCTGTATATTTGGTCATCAAGTAGCAGTTCTCTTATAGTTCATGCAACCTACCATGTGTATAAAGATTAAGAAGTAAATTAATAAATATAAAAACAGATGATCCACACTTCCACAGACTGCATAAAACACTATTCCCAACTGAAATCTGGGACAAAACTGATGATACCCATGTTAGCAGGAGCAAGTTCCCAAATCTGGGACAANTGGTAGTCGTCGATTGTGGCCGCCATGTGGTGGTCGCCGTTTAGGCGTGGCTGCCATCTGGTGGTCATCGTCGATTCCGGCAGCCATGTATTACTCATCTTGTTGTCCTCATTGTCTTCTATCACGTACTGCTATAATCATACAAGTTGTTTTCAAATTTCAACTCTGTGATTTGATTGACATTCTTGGTTCTTGTGCTGGATCTTAAAATTATTGTGTGTTTATATATATGGAGATATGGTGTTTTTATTTAAGAGGTCAATCACATAATTTTGTATTGTTACATACTTTCAGTGGTATTTTTTTTCTCATTCAAATAAAACATTGTTAAAAAAGATTTATTGAATAAAATAAATTTTGCGTATTTCTCGGGTCAAGTCTCTGTAGTTACCAAACAATGGAATCCATCAAAATTCTCTACTGATTTCTATTCTCTGAATTTCTATTCTCTGCTTTATTTCTAATCTCTGAAATTCTCTCTACCAAACGTGCCCTTAATTTCAGTCGAGCTTGATATGCCGATTTTTCATCGAATTCAAGTTTAAAATATGAAAATAAACATATGCTCGAGTCGAGTTTTAGATTACAAGTCGAGCTCGAGATTAGCAATGTGTGGCTTGACTCAGCTTGTTTAAGCCCGTTTCAAACACATGTTTTGTAAAGCAAATAATAGTATATAGGATTAATTTCATATATCACCCTACTTTCATGATTAATTTCATATATACCCAAAGTGCAAGTATTGAATCCACATATATAGTGTGTTGAAAAACATCGATGTTAAGAAAGAATAGCCAATCATGCATAACCCTCCAAACCACACCCAGATAACCGTCATCCTATTGTAAACATAAATTCGAAACCACCATGGACATCCTAAAAGAAGAAGTAGCAAAAAAAATCCAAACCTTAATATAACAAATAGGCGGGCGTAAATTCTTCAAAAGGTCCGAAAACGAACAAAAACGAATCCAAAGCCTTGAAGAACAACAAGAACAAGAACAAGAAATCAAACACAAAACACTCCAAAACTCATCAAAACGGAACAACACCGAATGCAAACTTAAAAACCCGAACCAACCACAAATAATATTAATAATAATGTCTCAAACGACAAAAAATCGACTCGTTAGACTTACCAAACTAGAAGTTATTCGCAGGCTTAGGTTTTGGAAACAACCTGTCACATTGTTTAGAGAAAGTGATTCAGATAGGCTAGATAGATTAAAATATGTTTTAAAAAATCTGGTTTATTTGAGTTGGATGATAGTGATATGGCTGAAGGACAAACTAATGATTTTTTGCGCGATATTGTTGAGTTGAAGAAGCAGGAGAGCGGTGTGGTAAGTGATCGAGATAAAAAAGAAAGAAAGAAAGAAAATTGATAATCTGGAAGAGGATGAGAATGTCGTGAAAATGGAGTTTGAGGTGTTGTGTGATGAGGAGAAGATATTGGTGTTTTTTAAGAAGTTGTTGGTTGAGTGGAATCAGGATTTGGATGAGATGAGTGAGGTTGAGAAGAGGACGGCGATGTTCTAGAAAGATTTGAGTTATGCGTGAGTTAGACTGAAATAAAATGCCGGAGCTGAAGTTTCCATTTGTACTGAAATAAAATGTCGGAGCTGAAGTTTCCATTTGTAACATAGGGCGTATGCCAAAAATTGTGGGTTCACTTCATTCCTTTAATAATTTAACTTGGTATTACTGAGTTTAAATCCAAAAGCCATTAGATAATCTCATTTTCATTAGAATTTTACCTGTGGGCTCCAAAAGAATTTGGTCACTTATCTTGACCTAAAGTATAATCTGGTATAATTTTCTAACTGAATACGGTGTTGAAACCTGAAATTAGGATGTAATAGGGCACCATTGTCATATATAAATTGTACAACTGGGAGAGATAGTTGACAAAATGGCCTGGGTGGTGAGCAGCCGAGCGGGGTTTTGTAATGGGTGAAAACTTGTTTGGATTATTACACTTTTACGTCAGGTCGGGTTGAGCAACCAATGTGTTTCGGTTCATATTTTGAATTTCGTAAACGACTAATATATCAAATATCATCACAAAGTTGTTCAAAGTAATTACTGTAGTTATCTAGTAAATCAATCCTAAAGGGTGTAAACATACACCTTATGGTATTTGACCCATCTCCTTTTTAGAAAATATTTGTATATTACTTATTCTAAGTGTTAGCAATAAAATATAACTTGATTTGACATGTTTTTCATATATGGTTAGAATTGCCTGCTTCTGTAGTTTGTTATCTTGATATGATGTGCCCGGATACTAGAAATATACAATATTTTGTTATTGCTTTAACTCATTCTTTTGTTATGGTTGATAGGTTCTGCCTGATGACATTCAGCAAGCATTGATGTTGATGGTCAACTGCTGCATGGAACGATATTATAAATCAGTGACGTATCATTACATCAGAATGGCAATCGGGAATACACGTACCATGGCCTATAGGTGTTACTATGATTGGTATTCACGAACGTTCAACTCGTGAAAAGATTTAAACCAACAGTGTGGCCCACATCATGAACGATGAAACAACTAGAAAATATATGCAATCAGTTAAAAGGTTGATGACATTTTGTCAAAGGCGTTATCCAACAATGCCGTCAAAGGCAGTCGAGTTCAATAGCTTAGCAAATGGTAGTGACTTGCAGGCTTTGTTGGCCGAAGAGAGAAGGAATGCATGTGGAAGCCAATTTCATCTCCTCAAAGTGATTTTAGGTTCTTAAGCTATATTTTTATCTAATTGGTCATGTTTTCTTTTTAGATACAAGGTAAAATATATCTCGATTCTTGATGAGACAACTTTGATGTTCCTGGGCATATATACAAGTACGTTACACGCCAACATTATTTAGAAGCTATACACTGCCATAGGAGGTAATGGTTGATATCACTATAAGGTGTGTGTTCCCAGTTATCTGAAGCCATTTTAGTAGATGGAAATGTAGCATAACTGGTATAGCCCTTGCAGTGGAGAAGTTATGAGTGCCTAGTGATGCCAATCTCCATTTTGCCTATGTTATTGTGGTGGCAGGTTGAATGATCAAGGTGGAAGGAGTTTTGGAAATGTAGCTAGATGGTAGGTGCATAAAAAGTGAATTGTAGTGATGTGGTGAATGAATGCTTGTATAATGGATATAGAGAATAGTGTGCAAAATGATATGTGTCTGTCATGAGGTATAGGTTGGTTATCAGATAAATAAGTAGTCTCTTGTCTGATATCTGATGTATAGAATAAGTGAGTGTCTGTTTGTGCATGTCCACAACATATTTATAATACAAGCTTTGTAAAAATATTGGAGTTAATAAAATATTTCACCTTTTGACAAAAAAAAAAAAAAAAAAAAAAAAAAAAAAAAAAAAAAAAAAAAAAAACATCTATCAAGATCTTCAAATCTTAAATCTATGTAATTCAATAATTTTGATCACGTACAAATTTAACACGGTCAATTATCATTTCTTGCACTTGATACTTATTTAAACTTTAATGATGCATAACAAGCATAACTAACGTAGATGTATAAACTAGCTTTTAATTAATACATTTTAATTTAGAAGATTAAAAATTAATCTATTATAGCAGATTACTGATTGACTATCACTATTAACCATACATCAATCTATTTATCTAATAAACTAAGGTTTTTTACAAGTCCTTTAAGCTCCAAGCATTAAAAATCCGTTTAATGTTCTGACGTGTATTTCCTAATTTAGCTTCAAAGTACAAGAGGTTCATGCAATAGTTTTGTGAATCATTAGGAAAGGTATGTGAATCTATTTTTGCAAAGTAGTAAACGGCTTGCTACCTCTCCACGCTCCTCTTCAGTTACAGCTATTGCTCCACGCTCCTCATCAATCATCAATCATATCCTAAAATAATTTCACCCTTTGTATTTTATTAAAACCATGGATATTTTTATGTACATGTGTTCAACAAGTCATTGACAAAGGAAATCTGCAAAACCCTAAAATTTTTTTAAGAACCCTAAATTTTTTTGGGGGAAATCATCTTGATATATTTCTATTTCTTATGTTATAATCTATTATTGTAGGTAGAATTTGATTGTGGAAGATTAACCAGGTTTGACAATTTTTATCTCTTTTCATTCTTCAATTTAACTGTTAGTATATGATATGGATTGATGAAAATGATTATTTGTAGTTTATGTTCTATTTGTGTTTTTTATGCACACCAACTGTTTGATAAATTGTGCCAAAAGTGCAGCACGTGATGAGTCGAGCACATTGAATTTATATTCTTCAACAATTAATCAGGTAATTGTTAAAGTCCATTTTTATAATTATGGATTAAGTTAAAGCCTCAAAAAGCATATAATTGTCTTTATCTTTGATTTGTGGTAAACATATAATCTGGATTCGTAGCCGATTGTGTGCACACCTCATGTTATTTACTTTATCATCACTTTATTCCTTTACCTGTTAGAATGATTTTTTTTGGATGAAGGTATTTAGATATATATTTGACTACAAATAAATGAACAAATGATATGAATCTATTTGCTTTTAAAGGTACGCAGACATTTAATTTATTTTTAGGTTTCTCAGTTATTGATTAGGGTTTGTAGTTCTTTGTTATATCAGTTAACAATACAGTAACTGTAAGTGATCATTTCAAGCAGGATGGAACAATGGTGTCCTATGGTGGTATGGCTAAGAAGCCTGTAATTGTAAGTGATCTCTAAGCTCATCCATTTAACAAGATGCATTTGTCTGTATAGTGGAATGACACTTAATCTCATATTATGTAGTATGTTATTTTGTATTTTCATTTGATATATCATTTTCTTTTAGGGGCTGCTTGGATCTGCACCTAATAATTTATAGTAATATATCATTAGATAGATTCTGAATATTATAGAATTGGAGTAAAAATGAGTTGTAAAGAAACCATAGCAGAGTAGATGTAAAGCTGTAGGAGATGGGTTAAATGGCTTTATGAAGGTGAATGGCCACTACGGCAAAGTCAACTCATATCTCAGACTTGGTCAAGAACCATTGCTTAAGTTGGTGTGTTTAATATAATATAAGTTTTTGTTTTACCTTATTTGACGGGCTTACGAGCTTTGTGAAAAGATAATAACCTCATTTTTTTTAATTGGTTATGTGCTTATTAACTTGAGCTTATGATCCCACTGTGTTCTTAGTCAAAGTTTATATGCTCATTCCATAATTTTCTTATGCAGACATGCTTCCGGGTTCATGAAGGGACAAGACAAAATGTCAAAATCTTATGCCTCAGATGTACTGTGTGAGAGTTTGTGGCTATTGCCCCGGTATCCATTTCAGACCCACTACTGATCATAAAGCACCTGTCAGGCATTTAAGCATCTATAGAGAAATGGGGAACATGGGTGGCAGGTGATTCGTTGTGTTTTGGTGTGTAAAACAACAAGTATTCAAAAATATCAACAAGTGAGGTCAATGTTATCGTCAGTGACAACAAGACGTGGAGAAATACAAGTAAACCTTTTGGGAAAAAGATTACCTCGTAAACTCGTGCAATGTGATATTTGTGAGACCGGGAAGTGATTTCCCGGGTCGTTTCCCAACGAGGTGTGAATGAAAAGTATCGTGAAAGGAATGAGATTAAAATGCTTGTATGATAGATTGTGAGAGTTATTTGGTTTTGTTGTACGTTAAAGTTACGTGAAATAACAAATTAACAAACGTAAAACGAAATAAACGCAACCTAAATGGGATAATGAACAATGGCAAACTAGGAGAATACTAAAAACTACCTAAATGACTACGGGAAACATTATTATGTATCGGGAGATCCTAAAATTATAAGCTAAAATTAAAAACGCAAAAAGTTATTTAAAAATAAACGCGAGTGTACAAATTAAAACGTGAAATAAAAGCTACGATAATCCTACGGGCCTAAAAATGATTTTTTAACGAACCTAATGATAAGAGAAAATTTTGGAAAAAAGAAAATTAATTTTTCAATAAGAATTCTATTTATTATGAATTAAAAACAATTTACCACTTAATTAAATCAAAATAAATACTAAGACTATTGAAATAAATCTGAAACTTTTTTGGAAATTAAATTAAGTAGAAACTAATCTAAGAAAAATAACAAGTTTAGAAAAAGCACTACTGATAAGCTAGAATAAGCAGATTACAATCTATTAAGCAAAACTAGGAGAGAAAAAAAAACTATATAAAAGATTTATTGTGGAGAGGTATAACAAGAAAGACCCAAGGGCACGTTTGGTTGAGGTGTGGTGTGGTGTGTCTGTTTGTATCAAGAGGTTTGGGGTTCGAATCTCACCCCAGACTTTTTGGTTTATTATTATTATTTTTTTTCAATTTCTCTTTTGCAAACTGATTTGACCAACAAAAATAACAAACTTTTTACAAAAAACTTTTCTGAGAAGATTAAAACAAGCTTATGCAAGTTTACAAAACCAACAGTGGTGAGTTTTATGTTTTCATTGAGCTTTTGAGATTAAGCATCACACAACACTTCACCCACATAAGCCAAAGAGCCAAAAAAGCTATAAGACATAAACAAACATAGTCTACACTAATACAAACAACTTAAAAACAACAATAATCTAACAAGAAAAGATCAAACAACTAAAAGGATCAAATAAGCATGGCTGCTGCTGATGTAGCAGCAGAAAAGGGTGCAAAAAGGGCGAATAGAAGCGCAAAATAAGCTGAACAAACAAGCATATAAGTTCAAACAAATGAAGGATCTAATAAGCTAGCACAGGTGGCTTCCCAAAACACTTAAAAACAAGCAAAATGCTCAAGATATGAGCAAGTTATGGGTCAAAGAAAACGGGTCCAAACTGAAAACCAAAGGTGCAGGGGAGATACAAGTAACCTAAAAGCTATCAATAAGCTAGAATAAACCAAGCTAATAGGAAACATGCAAAGGCATCAATGGGAATCTTAAATAAGCTAAGGGGACATGTAATAAGCAGTAGCATAGACCTAAAGAGCACAATCAAACAAAAGAATAAGCAAAGAAAACTAGAGGGGCTGCAGTAAAAAATGGCTACTGGTGCAACTTCAGGCCTACAAACAGCTGCTATAAAAAATTACCAAAAATTAAATAAAAATACTAGGAAGTAGATAAGCCACTAGATATACTGTGTACCAATTTTTAGAGCAAACGGATAAAAACCAAAGAAATGAAAAATAAAAAACTTCCGGACTGCTGGGCTGTTTTTTGACAGCAAAAATTGGCACAAAATGGGTGGAAATTTGGATTTTTGACCTGAGAAAGTCAAGGACCAGGTAACTGATACTAGCACCGACCTAAATGAAACTAGTTTGAAGCAAAGTGAACATCAAAAAGGGCCTAAATCATAATCTATCCTAAGCTATTCTATAAAACAGTTTTGAAAAAAAAAATATAATAAATTTGGAAAACAACTAGGAAAACTTAAAAACGACATGAGAATATAAAATTTGACTTAAGAACTTCTAACAATATTAAATTATAGCTGATGCAAACTGAAAATATGGTAAAAACTATTGTAAGCTAACAAAACGAGGTTGTGCCAAACACTGGTTTAATGAACCTGATTTTGCATATGTAAACAAAAAGACTGTTTCAATCCCAAACTATTGAACACACAGCATTAACTAAGTCTAAGATTACTTACTCAGTTCATTTCACTTCTAAATAAGCAGTTTAATAAGCTAAACAATAATAAGCAGTATGGGGACTAATTGGACTGAAATTACTAAAACTTGAACAAATGACTTAGAAACCATAAACTAAGCATGAAAAGCAGTACATGCATACATAAGCAGATACAAACAGAGAATAAGCACAGTGAAAACCAAATAAGCAATAAGCTCTTATTTTTGGATTCTATTTTTGGCAAACCTGAAAATTTATATCAATTTGAAACCAAAGGTACAACACTGAAATCTTAAACAATAAATTAAAAGTTAAGCTAAAATTACACTAATAAATTATTTTTACATAAATTCGACTACAAAACTACACTAAAATCTACTAACTAGCTTCTGGCCTTCTTTCCTCTTTTATAGATAAAAAGTAGGGTTCATTGGGTCCCATTGAGCATTTTTCCTCAGTAATATCAACCATTGATTGGTTTTAATCAATCCTGGCCATTAATTCCATTTTGGCGGGAAAGTGAAAAGTTACAATTGGGGCAGATAGCTTGTAGCAGGGGTTGATTTTGTTGTTATATGGTGGAAAGTGAGTTTAGGGTGGGTGATGGCAGAGAAGGTGTGATGATGGAGTAGGTTGGTGTTTGCAGTGAGTAGCAGACTCACATGGGAGGAGGGAAAAAGATAACTAAAAGGGAGGTTTGTTTGACCGGGTGAGTTGACTGGGGTGAGTTTATTAAACCAGGGGTGTGTGAGTTGGGTTATTTATGAAATGGGCCTTGGGAGATATAAGGGATTGGGTTGTGGGCTAAATTTAATGGGTGTTGGTTTTGTAAATTACACTAGGGCCCTTTTGGTTGTAGTTTAGTAAATCACAAGGACCTTTTATGTAATTTCTGAAAGTTAAAGGGCCAAATCTGCCAATTTCTCCAAATTTATTCCAAGGACCATTCCTGCCAATTTGTAATTCCACAAGGTTCCTTGATTGCTTATTTTCCAATTTTGAATGCCCCGGGACTAAAACTGTCAAAACTCAAAGTTGAGGGACCAAAACTGTAATTTCCTCAAACTTTTCACCCAAGGACCATTTTTGATAATATTTGACTTTTAAAGGACTTGGGTTGACTTACCTTTCAAAATAAATGCTCAGGGACTAATTTTGACAAGTTTTGAAAGTTGGGGGACTGAAACTGCCAATTGTGCAAACTTTGTTCGTTTTTCATCTATTTTTACTCATTTTGCATCTGAAACATATAAAACACAATTTTGGGATATTTTTAGTATTTTGATGCATTTTTGAGTGTTTTTAAATGTTTTGCAGCTTAGATTTGACTAAAAATGATGAGAGTTTGAGCACTCATCAGCAGGTGGCAGTGCTTGATGACTTAATACCATCAAGGTATTATTGCACCTTTGAAATGGTAAGACATGTATTTTTTTTGGTGCAGGAGATTTATAAGTTTGGATCTGTGGCATTGAATTAAAAGTGTTTATGATATTGTGGTCTTATTGTGTGTATATCGAAATTTGATTTGTTATATACTCAGTTATTATAGTTAATTGTAGCTGATGAGGGATGATTGAGATACAAGATTTGGGTTCATTGTGTTAGAATTGGTTTCGTAATGGTTTTAGAGCTGAGGCATAGGATCAACTAATGTCTGTGACCCATGAGGTATTGATTCAGGTCAGCTGATCTTTTAGTTCAGGGAGTGTTGTAGATATGGTTGGAGTCATTTAGGTTAAACCTGAACGTATCCTCTGAAAAGCCACTCTCTGAAACCAGACTCAGTGTAGCTGAATAACCTCTGAAATCAAAGGAGTCACTGAAAGGGTTATTAAGATGTTTTCACTCTTTACTGTAGTAATGTTTTACGGAGTAATAAATATTGTTTTAATGTAGGAATGTTTTTAAAAAGAGGGGATAACACATGAAAGTTTGAAACTGAAGTTGAAAAAAAGGCTCCTAATTTAAAATATGTAACAAACCTCCATGATTATAGCTTAGTTTATAGCAATCCATGTAGATGTTAAGATAACATTTTTATCAAACAAATATGGGAATTTTAAGACAACACTGTCATAATTCACCTTGGTTTGGTTATATGAGTGAGTTTCTGTTGTTGTGCAGGTCTTAGCAAACGTACAACTTATGACGGACTTACGGTTGCCTATGCAAACTTTGGTAAAGTAGATCATGGTTTGCCTCTTCTCTATAAGTTATGATTGTGAGTCGTGAGTCTGTTCTTAAAAGTTTATAATTCTGACTACTATTTTCCTGTTATTTTCTACAGTTAAGAGTAGTAAAAGACTGTGCATCAGGTTGGTAAAAAAGGTTTGGGTTCATATGATATTCTACACTTGAAGGGGTTGCTGCTGGTATAGAGAGCATGGATGGCAAGGTAAACTATGTACACTCTTAAAGATATTATAAACTTATGTAACAAAGAACTACAAATTGTTGTTGTTATACTGATTAAGGACTAATAAGTGGTCGTTGTTTAATGCCTGAAAGTAACTTACTTCTGCTCATTTGTAGTGGCTTGCATGATCACAATGGTCGTTGAGTTTAATGAGTATAAAAACAAGTGGTTTTACCTTCAAGAAGGATCTCTATCTACAAAGTAATTAAGCTCACTTTTGATATGTTACGTTTTTTATTTTTATTGGGTATTAAGCTGTCAAGTCATATAATTTACTATAGAATTGTAAGGTTTTGCTTATTGGGTATTAAGATATGCTTTACTGTTGGGAATTCTGCTAAGAGATAATTCTGCTGAAGAATCTGCTGATGGAATCTGCTGAAGCTAACGTTTCTGCTGAAGCTATAGATGGTTTCTATTGACATAGTGTTTCTGCTAATATTATATTTCTACGGATTTAGTGAATTCGTATCTTTAGTATTTGTTTGTTAGGATATGCATGAGCTATTTTAGGTAGTGATATGCATTGATATTTTTATTTATTATGTAATTAGGGTTCCTTGTCTATAAAAGGAACAGATGGTCATTGTATTATTTATGCATTCACAAACACTTTAGAGAAAAACTTTTATTAGATCCATAAAGGATCATTGTTCTATTAAGAAAAACCTTGTTGGTAACTTTGATTGTGTTCTTTATCATTATTCCGCTGTGCAATCAATCATTGTTATTATATCCTAGATTGGGCTTGATTTTGGATTCTACAAGTGGTATCAGAGCGGAATAACAATTGTAGAACCAAAATCATTGTTATTATATCCTGATTGTTTTTAGAGTTTTGAAAAACAAGTTCTTATTATATAAAAGATCCATAGAGGATTAAACGTTCTTAGTATTCATTATTTATGTTTGTATTTGTTTTCTGCATTAGAATACAAGCTTTGGATATTCTCTATTAGAGTGTTTGTGATTACATAGACACTGTGATGCGTG
The DNA here is from genome assembly GCA_014162995.1 of Artemisia annua. Classification (NCBI taxonomy): domain Eukaryota; kingdom Viridiplantae; phylum Streptophyta; class Magnoliopsida; order Asterales; family Asteraceae; genus Artemisia; species Artemisia annua. The sequence goes on along the minus strand of LBNU01003703.1, from coordinate 8,739 downwards.
GTTTTGTGACCTTACAACAGGTTTTACCTCTCGAGGGATCTCAAGAGGCTTACAACCCCACCAGGCAGTGTACCTGACCGATGTAGTATAGGATAGTGGTAAGTACGGGGGATTGATCGTTCTCTCACAGGGAATAGTGTTCGTTAGGATAGAAAAGCTACTCTAATAGGTCTAAGGGTGGAAGGAAGATTCTTTTTGTATTTTTATATTTTTTTGAAAGCAATTAAAATCTCGGTTTTGGAAGAAGGGCGGAATTAGTTGCTAGTCAACTAACCCAAGTTTACTACTTATGCAAATTAAAATAAAATAAATATCTAAACTATTGTGGTTGTGAAAACAATATGGAGAAAATTGTGTTTACTTAGATTTCATTACTCCCTAACTATCTTTTACCGGTTAATTGATATGTGTGTTACTTGTGTGGATGAAGGGTGTATTCCTAATAACTCATGGAGTGGCATACATATCTCTCCAATTCTATGAGCTCTTATCTCGCCCTATGCCATGCACGGCACAACCATAGGGGTTGTAAACAGTGGCTCATGCGTTAAATACTACCTTAATAGCCTAGTATGCCTTGGCTACATGTTTCCCAAGACGTTCAAGCACGTTACCATAAAGGAGGTTGGCCAGTTTTCTTGAGCCTAACATTGATGGAACAATCATCCCAACAAACAACAACACACACCAATCAACCAATAATTAATAGTTAGGTTTCATTAGATCTAAGCAAACACTAGAGAATTTAGCTACACATGTTAATTAAAAGACAAGCAAAAGAGATAGACAACCAACACATAGACATATTGATTGAATTAAAGTGAAGACTTATCTTTAATTAAGCACTAGGGTTCCAAGGGTTGGAAACCCTAAAAGTCACAGAAAATTCGTCTTTAGAGTTTGCCCTAAAAGTTCTCCACAAAGTTCCACATTTAATGAATGAAAATTTGGAAAATATAAATAGAAAATAAGTTCGGACGGCGTCAGCTTATAGGGCCTGACGCCGTCAGCTCGCCGCCATTAGGGTTCTCGGATGGCCTAGATCCATTTGGGACGTGGTCAGCTTGTAAAACTCTCTGGGCCGTCTCTCTTTAACTTAACACGTGACGGCCTACATCTTCTAACACCTGACGCCGTCAGGTGTAAATTCTTGAAATCTTTCTGGCCTGTCGTTTGATAATTGAATTCCACTCTTTTGTCATCCTTACTGACGGCGTCACCTTGTGACTCCTGACGCCGTCAGGTTGTAATTTCCAGCTTCTTTGAGACTTTGTCGTTTTCTTCACTTTTATGCTCCAAAAAAGTCCAAATGTGCATGTTTTCCAGAATTCCTCTCAAAAGTACCTAAAATGACAAAAGGAACGATTTAGGGCAATATTTGATCACATTTATACGAATTAGGGCTTAAATGACCCCCTAAAAGCGTAACACTTTTCGTCTCATCACACTGCTAACGATCAACGAGAGCTATAAGATCTATCAAGGGTATTAGTTTCAACAATTGGTATCAGAGCCTGGGGCTCGTGATATCTAGGATTTTACAAGGTTTTAATGTCGATTGGAGAAGATTTGACGAAGGTACGATCTGTGGTTTAAGGGTTATTAAAGTTAATTGATGGTTTGGTAGCTGCTATCTACTTGGCGACAAAAGCACTTAACCGATGGTATTTAATTTTATTCAATCATTGAATACTAATTAATAGTGGATCTGATATATGAAGGTAACGTCGTACAACTTTAATTTATTAGTCGCATGTTCATTAAAGGCTTGCTGTGTTGTCTTTTGCAATTAATTCTTTCAAGATAATGGGATCGTATTTATTCAGTCGATTAGTGAAAATTCAAGAATGTTAAATTTCTTGATCGTGGGTCGGTGAACTCAATATTGGTATTAAATTGTTTTAATCATACAAAAAGTTTTACGGTGAAGGTTATTGAAACTATTATTAATTGAGTGTGAGTTTGGAAGTTGCACGTGTAACTGCTGCTATTTGACTTTTGAAAGTGGGTCAAAAGGATATTTGTTTTAATAAGTGGTTTATAGCTGCTGAAGACCAAGGACTGTTGTGCTATTGATTTGTCTCGATCAGTGAAACCTCATATCAATTAATAATCATCACTGGTTGACGTGAGGTATCTTGTGCTGATTGGTTGAGAGTTAAATCTGCTTGATTCGTATGCTATTGAATATATTCTGCTGGTGCTGCGTTCTTCATTCCTGCTGATCAGTTGCTACTGGTCGTTTTGCTTGTTCCTGCTGACTCATTTTTGTTACTGCTGTCATCATTATTTGTTGCTGCTGTTCATTCATTCGGTTTGAACTGGTACACTAGTTTGTCAGCTTTAAAATGGCCGAATTTGATAATGAAAGGGATGATGCAATGTTTCCTTATTTGATGGATTATGAGTACGAAGTCTGGGCTAAGAAGATGGAACACTGGATCACGAACAATGATATAAATATCTGGAAGGTGATCCAAAATGGCAACAGTCCGAAAAGGACTGGCAGTGATCGCGATGGAAATATCTTTATTCTTCCTCCAACGACGGCAGCTGAACACATTGCTGTCCAAAGGGAATCAAAGGCAAGAACTACCTTGCTTAAATCTATTCCTTTTGATCATGTAGCAGCTTTCAATTATATGGATGATGCAAGTGCTATATGGGACGCAATCAAAGCAAGGTATGGTGGAAAGGCTGAATCCGAGAAGATGAGAAAGGAAGCTTGTACTATAGCTGATGCTGAAGAATTTGCCTTCATGGGCATCTCATCTCAGGTACACAATTGTGTCTTTGGTTGTAGTGTGAGATATAATGAGCTTAAAGAATTGTATGATGAATTAAAACCTAAATATAATGAGTGTTATAAAGACCTTGAGTCATATAAACATGGTTTAAGGACTTTAGAAAAACAAAAGATTTGGTTTCAGAAGAATCAGGTTGCCTATGAGGAGGAAATAAAAGGTTTAAAACAGGACTTAAAATGTGCTCAAGATGAGTTAATCTATACTAAAAAGGTAAAAGCTAACTTAGAATCTGATAAACAAGTTCTTCAAGAGAAGCTAGAGACTGAAATAGCTACACATAATAAGTGGTTAATATCAGGTGATAATTTAGCTAGCTGTTTATATGGTAGTCAAGCTGTCAACTCTGGTATAGGTTTAGGTTTTAAAAAGTATGTTGGCTTAGAAGCTAGGAATGACCTAGGTAAATCAACACCAGCAGGCCTAGCTAACTATGTTAAGGAAGGCACTTTACATGCTGTGCCTGGACCTATTAGAGGGGAACACATGCCCATTGACCTATCCACCACTGTAGACTTTGATGAATCACACCATTTATATGGCAAAAAGTCAAATGACTTGCCAGACCTTAGTTGCAAAACTAATGACTTTGTCTCTTGTTCTAAAAGTGACAAGTCCTCAGACCTAAAGTCCACTGACTATGCCTCATGTGATTCAAGTGAAAAGTCTCAATCACCCAAGTCCAAAGTAGCTGATAATGAACCCAAAACAAACCCAATTCCTTTTTCTGTTAAACACAATTTTGTTTATAATTCTGTTTCTGATAAGTTTGTGTGTAATAAACAAAGTTGTGTTAAGAATAAGTCTTTGAAAAAGAAATCTTGTTTTGTGTGTGGTAGTAAGTCTCATCTCATTAAGGACTGTGATTTTCATGAAAACAAAATGGGTGTATGTGCTGACCAAAAGAGAACTAGACCAATGTGGAACAATGTTAATGATATTCCCTCATATGTTCCACAAGCAACACATGTGAAAACCAGCTGACCAAATCATGCTGATACGTCAGTTCCTGCTGATAAGTCAGTCCTTGCTGGTAAGCCAGTTTCTGCTGGTAGACCTTTTCCAGCCGGTTGGAAAAGACATGTTGCTAGACCATTTTACAGACCTACTAGTACTTATTTTCAGACTGGTTTTTGGCCTAGTTATTATGACCCAATGTATATGGGGTGGGGGACAAGATGGGATACTGGTGTTAAGCCCTCAACAGGTTGTTCTTGGACAAATAAAAGGAAAGGTTCATTCTGGGTACCCAAGAACAATAGTCCTTGTCAGGTGCATTGATTGAGGGGAGGCATAAGCCTAAGGGGAGGCTTATTGTTGTATTATTTGTATTCTAACCATTTTTGTAGCTGTTGGATCCTCATACGCCTAAGGGGAGGCTTAGTGTTTTTGTTGGCACTACAATTTTCTTTGGTTCCTGCAGCTGATTGATGGTATATTTTATATATTTCATATTTTTTTTCTTTCTTTTATTAGATTAAAAAATATATATATTATTATTAACAATATATATATATATATATTATAAGTAAAAAAAAAAACATAGTATAGTTTTTGTTTTATCTTGTTTGCAGGTACTTGTAGTGGTTAATTACCACACATATCAGCTCACCATGTCTTACTGACACAAGAGTTGACTAGCCCACAAGATTATGGCTTGTGGTAAAGGCTGTGGAAAACCATATATGGTAATCAACTCACCATGATGATGACGCATTCCATCAAAGAGTTGGCTAGTCCCAAAGCAAACGGTTTTTGGTAAAGACACATCAATTCCGTTGATAGCTGTAATGATTTGCTCAAAACCATAGGGTACTCCACTCACCCATGCTTCATTGCTGAGAGTTGGAATGGTTCTCAATTGACCATGGATGCTCACTTGTGAAATTCCAAATAATTGGCTAGTCCTGAGCAAACGGCTACAGGTAAAGACATCTCAAATCCGTTTATGGCTGTGATGATTTGCCAAAAATCATTTGGGTATTTCAACACTCCGATGATTCACGTTCTAAGTGTTGAACTAGTAACTAGTTCACCAGGGTGATGTCATGATTCCACCGAAGGACTAGCTAGCCCAAGAGTAAGTAGCTACTTGGTAAAGGCTCATAAAATCTACTCATGTTGCTGCTGGTTCTGGTTGCTGCTGATAGGTTCAAGCTGCTACTAGAATCTTGTTCTTCATAGATGGTTTCTAGTTGCTGCTATAGAAGTTGCTGCTAGTTCTCATGTTCTGATGCACACTTATTATGTTACAATCCTCAAGCTTCATATGTTCAAAGATCTATCCAGGAATCTTGAAGTTAGCACAGTCAACATCAATATTAGGGGAGGATTGTTGGGAATTCTGCTAAGAGATAATTCTGCTGAAGAATATGCTGATGGAATCTGCTGAAGCTAACGTTTCTGCTGAAGCTATAGATGGTTTCTGCTGACATAGTGTTTCTGCTGATATTATATTTGTTAGCATTGTATTTTTATATTATGAAGTGTCGGTCATTATATTCTTGAATCGTGTAATAGGTTGCGTTAGAAAGTGTTTTAGGAAGTTATATGTTCATTTATCATTTACTAGAAAGTATAAGGGCCAAACATGTAAAAGATCAAAATCCCTAGACTTCACACCTATATAAGGAATTGTATAACCTCACTTTGAGGTTGGTTGATCATTTGCAATAAAAGATAACTGCTTATTTTACACATAGTGATCCTCCCATCTCTCTCTCTCTCTCTTCATCTCACTTTCTCTCTCTAAGATTTGGTGAATATGGTCGTGATTTAGGTTGTATACGGGGTCCTACAAGTGGTATCAATCGCCAAGGGAAAAATATAGGTTGTTTTAGATTAGTTTTGGTTTGTTTTTCTATTCGTTTGGCTTGTTTTATACTCGTTAGGTTCGTTTTGGCTCGTTTGGTATTCATTTTGTGCTCGGCTTCATTTAGTTCGTGGGTTTTTTGAAGTGGTTAAGGGTTTAGATTACATTAGTTTGAGGTTACTGATGAGTGTGTAAATACTCATCATTTTTCTATCATCTGAACTGCCAAAACATCCAAAAACACCAAATAATGCATCAAAATAGTGAAAATATTCCAAAAGTGTGTTTTATATGTGTAGATGCAAAATGTTTGAAAACAAATTGAAAAAACGAACAAAGTTTGCACAATGGCAGTTTCAGTCCCTCAACTTTCTAAATTGTCAAAACAGTCCCCTTTGGATATTTGCCAAAACTATTCAAACTTATCATAAAAGGTCCTTGTGGGATTCATAGTTGTCAAAAACAAATCTTTGAATATTAAAATCACAAATTTAACAACTTTGGTCCCCCCAAGTTATGAAAATGTCCAAAAATGGTCTTGGTGATTTTAAAAATGGAAAATAATCCAAAAATGAACCTTGTACTATTCATAAAAAATGACACAATTGGTCCTTTATGGTAAAATTTTGGAAAATTACAAGTTTGGTCCCTGAAGTTTCACAAAATGGCAGAAATGGTCCCCTGGACTTTCAAAAAAGTGGAAAAATAACAAAGGTCCTTCTAATATTTGAAGATTTTACAGATTGTCCTTATGATAACTTTGGAAAAGTCACAAAACCCAACCCTCAAAATCAGAAATTCAATTTTAGTCCTTGTGAAATTTCAAAACAAACGGCCCTTATTTATTATAACCCAAAATCCAAATCCTAAACCCACTACTACCCCATGGCCTGTTTTTTTTGCCCAAACCCAACAAGCCCATTTTCCTTCTTTTTATAAAAAAAAACCCAGACCCCCTTTCTCCTTCCCCGTTCACACTCAACACCCCCACCTCACTTGCCTGCCAACACCATCACACCACCACCCCCACCATCCTTGTCAAATCATCCGGCCCAACCCACCATGTCTATCCTAACAAGCAAAAAACATTAAATGCCACCACCCACAGTCCAAATTGGCAGTTATAACTTTTGGCGCCAAAACCTTTTTGAACGACCAAGATCATCTTTGACCAATCCAATGGTCCAAATTGAAGTGGGAAAAGACTCAGAGATCCTCCAAAACCCTAATTTTCAGCTATAAAAGGATGAAGAAAGGAGCAATGAAAGATTATGTAGGTTCATTTAGTTATTAGAATAGTGTTCGAATTTATGCCAATTGTAATATTTAGTAGTTATAAACCTTTTCAAAAGCTTTGTAAACCTGTTTCTGTAGATTAATTTGATCTTTTGGAAATAAAAATTCTCAAGGTATTTCAGTTAAATCTCTGTTTTGCATTTTCAGATTTCAAAATCTGTTTTAGCTCTAATGGTGATCTAAGCTTGAAGGTTACTGGTATCATAAGGCCTCACTTAGGACTTAAATAGACTTAAGAAAACATAAAAGGTAAAAAAATTCAGAAAACAAATCAATCACCAGGGTACCTTAGCATTGACTGTGGAAAGCTTTGGAAGTGCATACAATTGGAGGGGCAAGATGGACTTTTCCTAGCTTATCTCTGATAAAGCTAGGAGCTTGTTGAGCATAAGAAGCTCTAAGTAAAGCTAGAGTAAAGTTTCATTTACAATTTCTTTAAATTCCAAGTTTTAGTGTAAATTGCCATTGTCACTGTACTAGTGCTTATTTCTGCTTAATCTTTGTGTTTTAGGTTATCAGTGTCATTATGATGGGGATTAGAAGAACATTAGTCTTCACTAAATCACAATTTAAGAACTATGGTACACTGATAACCATATGATTTTGAGCAAACCACCAGCTTTAAACGGATTTGATTAGTCTTTACCAGAAGCCGTTTGCTTCTGGACTAGCCAACTCTTGATGGAATTCAGTCATCATCTTGGTGAGTTGATTACCAATTATGGTTTTTCAAATGCCTTTACCACAAGCCATAACCTTGCGGGCTAGCCAACTCTTCACTATAAAAGATATGGTGAGTCGATTACCATACAATTTTTGGCAAATTGCAAGCCATAAACGGATTTGATGTATCTTTACCAAGAGCCGTTTGCTCCTGGATTAGCCAATCCTTTTGTCGGTTAGACATGGCGGACTGCTAACCAAAAAAAATTTTGGTCAAAAATGGGGGTATTAAGGCGTTAAAATGTACAAATATGATCAAAATTCGCCAAGAATTTCCCCCCCACACTAGAACTGAATATTGTCCTCAATAATCAAAGTCCCGGCTATTATGCTGAATCCTTGAACGTAAAAAGTTTAGATTGAGGCAAGTGTGGGAACATCATATTTGAAAAGTGAGTTAGATATTTAAAACTTCTTAAATAGAAGCTATCANTGGGGAAGTATCATGTGGAAGAGATAATCTCCATCGGACTTTCATTCAAGATGTTTGGACAAACATTTGAAGCACGTGAAAGTTCCACACCGATGAGATGTATTCCCGGCTCAAGATAATGGTAATTGGAAATCCCGGGGTCAAAGATAGTGTCTTCATTCTCGAAGGAGTAAAGAACAGGAGATGTCACGGGATAGGTGAAGAAAAGGAGAAAGTCATGATATAAATCTTGACTAACTCATCATCATCCACAGGAGAATTCATAATATCATGAATCTCATCATTTAAGCTCAATTGATCAAGACATATCCCGGGTGTGTCTAGATCAAAATAGAAGTTATCATACTCCGGTGGAGGTATGATACGAGTGAGTTCACAGGAGAACTCCTCGAAGGTGAATGAATCATATTCGGGGAGAGAAGTATGAGAATGAGAAGTGGTACTGCCACTAATCTTCTCTCCCTTATGATCAAAAGTGAAGGCTTCAAATTCCGGTATAGAATCATCGGAAAAAATGTCACTATCTTTAATTGGGATAAGAGATGAAATGGGTTTCTCTTTGAAAGCCTCAATTTTAGAAATGAGAAGACTGACATTCAATAATGTAGCACGAAGAGCTTCATCTTTAATTTCAGTGTCAATTTCTTCATCATTCTCTTCTTCTAAGCTGA
>LBNU01003702.1:12324-22823 GCA_014162995.1 Artemisia annua | reverse complement strand
TTTTTTTTTTTTTTTTTTTTTTTTTTTTTTTTTTTTTTTTTTTTTTTTTTTTCATACCGGCAAGAGTTTAGAATATTCTCCCGTAAAACCTACCATCCCAATATGTTGAAATTTGATTTTGAAATCTTTGTAGGATCAAATTTATTTGACCTGTTTTATAAAGAAGTCTGCTTTCACTGACTCGTATATGTGCTTAAAAAGAACAAAATTAGACAACGTGTAACAAGACCCTCAAATGACACCATATCTATCCCGTCACTTTAGTTTTTTCTCTTAAAGAATACTTTGTAACGAAATGTAACAAGAAGACCGATACCACAAAAAACATATCGGAAAAAAAAAATGCATTTTAAATAAACACCAACACACAAACAAACACACAAGTAGGTCTGTCGCGACTAGGGGTGTAAACGAGCCGAGACAGCTCGCGAGTTACTCGAGATCGACTCGTAAATTACTCGAAATCGACTCGATTTAAACGAGTCGAGCTTGAGTTCGAGCTACTCGAGTATATTGTCGAGTCGAGCTCGAGCTTCAAAATAGTTGGCTCGTGAAACTCGCGAGCCTTAACGAGCTTTGGTTAAATTAGACTTTTACCCTTTTATATACATACATTTACTTAATTTTCATACAAATCGAGTCGAGCCGAGCTTGATATGCCGAGTATTTATCGAGTTCGAGCATGAAATGTGGAAATAAATGAGCTCGAGCCGAGTTTCGAGCTCAAGTTTTATTTGACGAGTCGAGCTCGAGCTCGAAATATAAAGCTCGGCCGAGCTCGAGTCGAGTTTCGAGCTCGAGTTATAGTATTCGAGTCGAGCTCGAGCTTGGCAGTACTCGGCTCGACTCGGCTCGTTTACACCCTAGTCGCGACCGACCCTCTTCTCCATTTATGGTGAGACCGACTGATTAAGACCGACCGAGTGTAATAATACCGAGCGAGTAGGACTAGTCCATCATGAGAAGAGCTAACCGATCTTATGTTTTCTAAAGAATTGCCTATTATTAAAAATAGTACGAGTAACTGAAAATGTTTTTATTTTTTTTATTTTTTTTATTTTTATTTTATTTTTATTTTTAAATGCAATTGAATTAAAACACTAGCAAACCGTTACACTGTGTTCTTGAGATCCATAAACAGGAGAAAGGAAAAGAAAAGGAAAGAAATTGAAAAGTTTTGTGTTCTCGAGATTTTTTATGAGGAAGAAAGGAAGAGAAGTGGAAGGAATTTGTAGTTGTTTTTGTTGTATCAAATTTTCTTTCCGGTTTTGGGAGGAAGAGAAGTGATTCTCTTCTCTTCTCTCCTCTCCTTTATCTTCTGTTCTTTCTTTTAATAACTAAACTCGAGAACATAGAGTTAGGGAACATTGCAAAAGATGGAGAGCGTTACAAGGATTGTTAAACCACTCTATCCAATTAAACACGGTTTTTTTTACATCTACTAGACACCCAAGTGAAAGACGATAGCTTGATGTCACTAAAAATGAGATCTTTTCTTGACCGTTTCACTGAGAAAGTGGAGACGTTTCTAAACTTCTAAAATGAAATAGTTTAAGTCTAATATATTACCCGCAACCAAAATTATTATTTACAAAATTAAAAAATTACACTAATTTTTTCTCTTTTGAACGGCAATTTTGTCACGTCTTATACCTCCCATCTCACAATATATCTTACAAATATCTCCAGCGAGGCTTGAACTCACGACCTCTAAATTGATGGGCAACTCGCATACGAGGCTTGAACTCCAGCGAGGCTTGAACTCACGACCTCCAGCGAGGCTTGAACTCACGACCTCTATCTTGCAATTTTGTCACGTCTTATGGTCTTGGGTCACATTAATTCATTGTCAAAAGGTAAAGTTTTTTTTTTCTTCATATAAATCAAAACAATAATTATGTTTTCTTTTCTAAAATATGCATTTTTATATGTGGATAATAATTTTCAGATTAAGGGAGTACTATACGGGAAGAGATACTTCCATTTAGTATCGGAATTTTCATTTCCAGTTTTAATAACGGCAAATGAACTTTTAAGAGAAATGATAATTCCTCTTACTTTGTATTCCTACTAATCTTTTTACTCACATGATCCTGACAAGTGATAGAATTGACGGTTTTGATAATAAGAGATGGTGAGTGGAAAACACATGTTATAATTTTGTATGGATAGGAAGATAAGTAAGAATGTGAATTAGGAGTATATAGCAAAACTCAACTTTTAAATATGAAACTAGCAAAATGATAACTCTAATATACGAAACGAAAAGAAGAAAAAATACTGAACCTAAAACAAGGAGAACTCTAAAAAAGAACTCACACTTAGAGCTACGCTTATATATGCAACTTTCATAAACCCTCACGGCCTCACCCAAACACCACCGATTCCGATCACATAATATTTTACGTAGAAGGTAAGAAAATTACCTAAAAGGTAAAAAAATTCCACTTGCATTGTATTTTACCTTAAAGGTAGAAATTTACAGTTGATCGTAAACTACTACTAGCAAAGCAACTATTTGTACGATTAATTCGTGTGTTATGTTCATCTCCAACCACTACTTTATACCAAAATCATTGTACGTATGATATGTGACAAGAAAATTATGAGAAAATGACGATTTAGGTGTATAGGATGATAACTTGACAAAAAAAAAACATCAAGATAGTTGTTGGTTACTTGAAGACCCATAACACATTAGCTTGCTTTAAAAACTTGTTTGAAATACCATTAGATCGATGAAAATGTATGGTCATGGTTAATTACGTTCTAGACAACATTCGACAAACGCTGGCTCAATGCTCTTTCCCTATGTGATCGGTCCCCTACAGCATTCGAGCTTTACTTTTATGGCCTATATATTGACAACTCATTTGTTTGGCAAGCTCTTTCGATCTAACTTTCCAACATCTAGTTGTTAGAGTGATTGTCAGTGTTCCTGTAGAATGGGCACATGGGGACCTATATTTAACCAATTCCAACATTATGCAAAGGATTTATAAGTTTTCTCTTCAAGTGGCCACTGTAGTTCTTTTAGTCATTTTCATAGTTCATTTGCGTTTCACAGACTTGTAGCTAGAGAAACCATTTAAGTTAGTTTTAATAAACTCCAACCGTTGTAAATGAAGGTGGTATTGTTCCATATCCGCACTAGGTGATTATCCAGGACAACCTTTGAGGACAGTGAATTTGAATGATAGTTTTCTTTTGATTTGGTATATATAGTCAAATGCTAGAAGGTACTGTTAAGGCGTGTTAAGTACTCCATAAATGTAAGATCACTTGATATGACATTATATCGTTATGGCAATTCTCACTGATAGCACAAGAATTTTTTGATACAAAACTAATGTATGTACTCAATTAAGTCATGTAATTGTGTTGTTCATCATGAAAGTCCAACCACTATATAAAAAATGTTTGCACAAGGCATAGAATTGAAGTAATCTACTATAGCAAATAGCCAAATAGACTATTTGGGTATTTAGCATTGTACTTGACAGAAAAAGCATAAAGATGAGTTGTTGGTTCCTCAGTGAAATTATAGTAATTGGATTGCTTGTGAAACCTTTTTACGAGCACGTTTGATGAAAATGTATGGTCATGCATGGCTGATATTTCTTGACAACAGATGATGAATTAAGGGTTGTCGACCTCTTCCGCTGTAATTGACCCCCTAATCCGTTTTAGCGTTTTTGTGAATATTTAATGGCTTACATTGCTAGATGGAAACTTTACGTACCTAACGAAAACTCATTGTTTGGCCGGAAAGCTCCTTTATCATCTAAAAGCTTCGTTTCGTTAAAGTAATGGTTAATGTTATTGTGAAAGGGGCATTTGTGGCCCTTTATGTGCCAATCCCGACACTGTGTGATGTATTTCTAACTTTCCCTTTATTGAGAGAGAGGGCTGAGGTGATTTTAGTTCATATGGTCATTATTATGGTTCGTTTGGTAAGAGATGGCGTATTGAAGACTGAGTTGTATTATGCGACAAATTACCTTCTCGACAAGAAAGATTCAGAGCTTTTTTGTCCTCTTAATTCCCATGTGACTAGTTACTTTAATAATTTGAGCGTTACTATTACTACTACCATGGCTTAATTGCAAATTTCCCTTGATGGAAGCTTTCCATACATACAACTCAATGTTTGGCAAGCTCTTTATGTCTTTCAAACTTATAAGTTGTTAGAGTGATTGTCAGTGTATATAGAATGGGATAATGCTGCCTATTTTGTACCAATGTGGCGAANCCGACACTGTGTGATGTATTTCTAACTTTCCCTTTATTGAGAGAGAGGGCTGAGGTGATTTTAGTTCATATGGTCATTATTATGGTTCGTTTGGTAAGAGATGGCGTATTGAAGACTGAGTTGTATTATGCGACAAATTACCTTCTCGACAAGAAAGATTCAGAGCTTTTTTGTCCTCTTAATTCCCATGTGACTAGTTACTTTAATAATTTGAGCGTTACTATTACTACTACCATGGCTTAATTGCAAATTTCCCTTGATGGAAGCTTTCCATACACAACTCAGTGTTTGGCAAGCTCTTTATGTCTTTCAAACTTATAAGTTGTTAGAGTGATTGTCAGTGTATATAGAATGGGATAATGCTGCCTATTTTGTACCAATGTGGCGAATGGAGTTCGTTTGGTCATTTTCACAGTTCTATTGGTGATACATAACTTATATCCAATTTGTTTACCAGCAAGATCATTTTAGTTCTTTTTAGTAATTTCCAATCATTTCAACATTTATATAGAGTCATATTGACAAATAGCTAGCATAGATATCAAGATATGAGTACGTTGTTGGTCACTCCATGAAGACCCATAGTCTTGCCTGTAAAACTTGTTTAAAGATACAATCAGATGAAAATGTATGGTCACAGATAATTACTTAACTACAAACTACAAGGGTCGGCTCAATTTTCTCTTTTATTAGTCCCCTAGCTACATACGAGCCGACGAGCGTCACTACAATGGCTTATGGACAACTCATTTGTTTGGCAAGCTCAGTCTATCTTCCAAACTTCTAGGCGTTAGAGTGATTGTCAGTGTTCCTGTATGGGCAAATGGGGCCTTATTTATTTATTTATTTAATTGCAACATTATTCAATGTATTTAAAGTTTCCAATCCTAGTGGCCACTGGAGTTCATTTAGTCATATTCACACTTCATTTTGGTAGGAAATCATCTAGGAAGACGAGTTTTAGCAAACTCCAACCATCTTAACATATATCTAGGATAAAAAATAAAGGACAATAAACTCCAACGTTCCATCTTATGGTTTATCTCGATTGGAACCCTTTAGATACTTCTCTTCTAGCAGAAGAAGGTGACAACATGGTTGAATTCTAATCCGCGCACACAAGGTGATCATAATCCAGTTTGACATATGACAAATGGAAGTCCCTCTTACGAGGAGAAAATAGATTATTTGAGTATCTAGCATCATATTTGGCATATAAAAACATAATTATGAGTTGCTGGTTTCTGAAATACTCATTGGATGCTTGTCAAACTTGCTTATGAGACCATTAGATGAAAATGAAAATGCATGGTCATGGCTAATTACTTTAACAACAACAAATAATGAGCACCTTTCGTTCTCTGCTGTTTCATTTGGCCCCCAATCCATTTTAGTGTCATTGCAAATTTTTACTGGCTTACATTGTTTGATGGAAACTTGCCATACCTACCGACAACTCCTTTGTTTAGAAAACTACTTCGATCTTCCCAACTTCAAAACATTCAAGTAAATGCCGGTCTAATTTTTGAAAGGGGCGTGTGTGGGTTATTGTGTACGAAACCCAATTACGTATGATGCATTTCTAAGTCTTCTCATAAAGAGAATTCTAGTGGTGGCTTTGGGTGATTGTAGTTCATTTAGTCATTTTCATGGTTCGTTTGGAAGCATCCTTCGGTCTTTACAACATCAAGACCTTCAGGTAATTGCAAGTGTAATTGTGAAAGGGGCATGTGTGGCCTATTTTGTACCAATCCTATGATGTGTGATGTATTTCTAAGTTTTCTCTTAAAGAGAGCTCTAGCGGTGGTTTGAGACTTTGAGGCGATTGTAGTTCATTTAGTCATTTTCATGGCTCGTTTGGTAAGATTCTATATAGTTATATGATTGAAACAAATCACTTTCTTGACAAGAAAGATTGAGGGCTCTGTCATCCTCTTAATGTCCTGCGACTGGTCCCCTAATCCATTTAAGCTTTATTGCATCTGCTTGCAAGCTTTCCTAGATGGAATTGAATCTTTTGGTACCTATCAACAACATAACTCATTTGCTTGCCACAAGCTCTAGCTTTTATCTTCCGAACTTCTATAGTCGTTAAAGTGATTCCCAATGTTCCTATAGAATGCCTTTTTTAATCAATTTCCACATTATGCGATGTATTTTTAAGTTTCTTCTTCTAGTGGCCAGTGAAGTTCTTCTAGTTATTTACATGGTACATTTGGTGACACTGAACGTAATGTTTCACAAATTATTTCTAGGAAAGTATTGTTATTCTTATTGATAATGCCTAACCATCTTAGCGTCTTTAGGTACATTCCTTTTGCAGAAGAAGGTGGCAAGGTTTTTTATCCACGGGTTAATACACAAAAAAGTTACTAAACTTTACAAAAAAGTTCGTCTAAGTTACTGAACTTTCATCTTGTTCACTTAGGTTACTGAACTATGAAACTTTTTTCACTCAGGTTACTGAAGTTATAAAAATATACTTTTTCAGGTTACTTAACTTTGAAACTTTGTTCAATCAGGTTACTAAACTTATCAAAAAATATATGTTCAGGTTACTCGGACTAAGACTGAATTTTCGAGTGTATGTTTCCCGAAAGTTCAGTAACCTAAGTGAACAAAATGAAAGTTTAGTAACTTAGACGAATTTTTTTGTAAAGTTTAGTAACTTTTTTGTGTATTAACCCTTTTATCCACACTAGGTGATCATATCATCTAAGTTTTAAGTGTATAACTTACGATAATAGTGAATGTGAATGATAGTTTTCTTTAGATTTGGTATAGTCGAATGTTTATAGGTATTATTTAGTCATGCTAGATATATTGTAAGAGCACTAGATATGACAATGTTGATTGTTTGAATAAATAACTAATTCTTTTTTTTGAATGATCACTAATTAGGTCACAATATATACACCACAGATCAGTTTCACATGTTTAAGCAGGACTTGAACTATCCATTTGGATGGAAGTTCGTCACACAATATGAGGTATTATTGAGACACAATTGGTAATTAATTGATTTGGTTAAGCTCTTGATGATTTATGGTTCAATTTTTAATTTATATTCACGTTATATCGAATCGCCAAACTGACATTGTATTCTTTAAATCCAATTTAACACTGAAATCAGAAATATATATTACATGTGAAATTATGACTGAAAAAAATGTAAACAAATAATTGGAAAGATTATTATGAAAACATAAACCTGTACGGGTGTATACTTTCATGAGTGGAACCCGACATTGATCATTTTCTTTCGTATAGTTTCATTGTGATGAAGCGTATGAGCAAATAACGTTGTCAGGTATCAACAGTTTTATGGAACCTTTTATGTATTTATTAGTTTTTCCCGAGCAAGTACTATAGATTGTTCTGATCGATAGTTTTTTAGGTCAGGTACTTGTGTACCAATAATTAGGATTCAAGTTATTTTCTAACATATTTCATCTCTCTATGATTCTCCTGATCAAATTTGCCAAACTGTTTATACTTCTAATTAACCATTTCGATAATAAGTCTTCTACCTTGGGTTATAAATGGTAATCTGCCATACGTTGGGCCAGGTAGCTAAATTGATAAGTTGCAGATGGATTGATTGCTATGGACTTGGGTATATTGAGCCATCACATAATCTCATATATCAACCCTTTATACTTATGTGCCTAAACATTTTTAATTTATACAAGATTACTTTCCACAATTCGTACACAACTTATATTATATCAGTGATATACGTGTTACATCTAAAAGGAACTTAACCCGAGTTACGAAAACACCTACCTTTTAGCATTATCACATTCCAAAATTATCCAAATCTCCTTAAGTAAACAATGATAAACGGTTAATATGATGAAAATTTAAATACATACTCTTATTTTGGTGCATACCAAAGGACAAATCCCAACCATCCATCTAATGGTGGGGACTAACCTAAGATTAAATGGGAAACATAAGTTCATGTTTTTTTTTCTTTCTTTTTATTTGTCNGACTTTGGTGTCTACTTTGTTTTCGCTAGGCTTAATAACTTATCTTGTAAAAAGGACTCCTTGTGTCCTAAAATAAAAACGGAGATCCTAGATTAGGGTTTCATACATCAGTCGTCAATATAACTTTCATACACGAATTATCCTAGAGAGCTTCAAGGTGTAACCCTAGTGATAGCTAAGATCACTCGTATTATTATCATTAATAATATTGGAGCTTTGTGTTACATACAACTATACTCACTCACAATACATCATATAAACTGTCTTCTAAGTGTTGTCAAGTAAATTCCGCGTGCTTAATAATATTACTCAAAGTATCAACAACACAAGGTGTGTGTTTAGATCCATCACATATATCACAAAATACCCCTCCCATACATACACACACTCACAAATCATTTAAATAAAAATAGAAACATTCAGACGACTCACATATACACAAAAACCAAAAGGTGATAACGGTTACCATATCACTCTTCTTTTCCTCTTGCTTAAACGTGAGCTTAATACTAAGTAATTGGTCACGACTCACGAGTGAGGTGGTACCTCACGAGTGATGGGTCACCCTCGTTACTTCTAGTCTTTCATTTTAGATATAAAACTAGTGGTATGTGTTAGTTTACACGTACCTTTTGACCTAATTCACAGACCAAATTGACCAAAAACCCGACCATTATTGCCAAAGATTGTGTGTTTTTGCGTTTGTGAATATGCAGGGAAGGATAATGCAAAATTGGACAAAATCGAGTCAAAAACGACAACACCAGCACGAGATTTGGAACGAGGATCAAATGCCGGAGCCGAGGAAGCATTTTTCATACTTGAAGCTCAAAGTGTCAATATTAGTCATTGAAGAATCAGGGATTTACAAGATTAGCCCTTGGAATAATTTATGGATATTGACAGCTTTGGTCCCTGAAAATTCAGAAAATTCAAGATTGGTCCTTGTGTTTATTATCTAGCCAAAGTTATAAACCCATAACCAATCCTTAACCTTAATAATTATAAGCCAAGCCCACCACCCCTTTGATATTAAAAAGCCCAATCCCAAAATTAAAACAACCACCCCACACCATAACTCAGACCCGGCCTGCTAGCCCACAACCATACCCGGTAAACATTTAACTAAACCAAGTCAAATAAATATAAAAAATATTAACCCCGCCACCCCTTTTTACCCCAAACCCAGATTCACTGNTCTGTGATATGTAGAATATCACAAGTGATACTATAAGTACCATAAATGATATTATGGGTATTATAAGTAATATTCTGTGATATTCAAAGTATCACAAATGATATTCTGAATATCACAAGTGATATTCTTAATATCACAAATGATTTTCTGTGATATGCAGAATATCACAAGTGATACTATGAGTACCACAATTGATATTCCTGATATTATAAGTAATATTATGTGATATTTAAAGTATCACAAGTGATATTCTGAATATCATAAGTGATTTTCTGAATTTGACAAGTGATTTTCAACAAATGTTTTGTAACATGAAAATCATAAGTGATAGTCAGAAAATCACAAGTGATAGATATTCAGAAAATCACAAGTGATATTTATAATATCACTATTGATATTCAGAAAAACACAAGTGATATTCTGAATATCAATTGTGATATGCATAAACGTATAAAAACGGTCGAAAAAGTAAAAAAATGGACTAATACGTAAGAAAACGGACAAAAACATAAAAAAAATCACAAGTGCAATTCAAAATATCACAAGTGGTATTTAGAAAATCACAAGTTATATTCTAGATATCACTGAATATCACTTGTGATATTCAGAAACGTAAGAAAATGGACGAAAATGTTAGAAAACGGACGAATACGTATGAAAACAGACAAAAACGTATGAAAGCCTTAAAACACATATGAAAACGGACAAAAACGTATGAAAAATGAACGAAGACGAAAGATTACGGACGAAAACATTTCTGAATATCACAAATGATTTTCTGTGATATGCAGAATATCACAAGTGATACTATGAGTACCACAAATGATATTCTGAATATTAAGTAATATTCTGTGATATTCAAAGTATCACAAGTGATATTCAGAATATCACAAGTGATATTCTGAATATCACAAGTGATTTTCTGTGATATGCAGAATATCACAAGTGATACTATGAGTACCACAAATGATATTCTGGATATCATAAGTAATATTCTGTGATATTCAGAGTATCACAAGTGATATTCTGAATATCATAAGTGATTTTTTGAATTTG
>LBNU01003700.1:71282-81783 GCA_014162995.1 Artemisia annua | reverse complement strand
TTTTTTTTTGTGCTGAATACGAAAGAAGTGTTAGCAAAAGTCTCGCCGGAATCTGAAAATTAAGTATTGAGTGTCGCCGGAATCTAGAAATAAAAAGTTAGACGGAAAAGATATTGAGGTCGCACATTCAATGGGTCGAGCAATGTGGTAGCACAGTCGCATATTTAATGAACACGTGTCACACATTTAAAAGAGGGTAATATGGTCTTTTAATAGAGATAGTATCCATCCTACTTATTATTAGTTGATAGGATGATTCTCTCATTGAATCTCAAGCTTAGCTTGGATCAATGAGAGTTTATTGTCATTTTAATGGTGATAATATACCAAAATTATCCCCATCAAGAAGTTGAAGATGTTATCATGTAGTCATGTTGGTATTGAGTAATCTTGTAACTTTTGTTCATTATTATTAATGAAGTTCTTATTTATGTTTATCAAGATTTGCTCAATTTCCATGGACCAACAACATCACTTTTGAATATGGTGTTGCGTTTTAAAAAGGGTCATGATAAAGAGCTTAATGGGGGACCAATCCAAATCAAGTAGAGCAACAGCTTTGAACCAAGTTTAGTGGGGGACCAAAGAGCACCTGAAAAGGGTACATCCAACGAACATACCTAGACAACAACGAACATAGCCGGAACTAAAGCTCGCCCCCTTAGTTTGCTCGTTGTGTAGCTTTTGGTAAATGAATATATTTGTGTCGAAAATTGAAATTCACTAGGACTTGTGTTGGTTTTGATAAATGATTTAAAAGTGTAAATCATTAGTGTAAGGTATTTATTTATTATTATTTTTTTTTATGTATTTCATAATAGTTGGTAGGTTGTTATGATACATTGTTGTGTAATGCTCATTGCTCTCGCAACACTTGTATAGTTGTGAGGGGAGCAAATTGTTTCAAAAGTTATAAATACCTCATCATCGTTTCCCTTTTTAGGTGTGTGTTAGCGTTATAAAACATCTCATGCGAATATAGAAATATAAAAAGGTTTAGGCTTTCAGTGTACCCCAGGTCATTCGGTTCACTTATTTATTATTACTTGATTAAAATGTTTTTAACTAAATGCTTTTAACGGGACGTTCTTTTGGTCTTAAGGACAAACAAAGCTGGAATGTAGAAAAGGTCTGATGGTGCGTAGTTTAGAAACTTTAAATTGCGTTATTCACCTCGTTCAAATCCATTTAAATGTCATATTAATCCAACCACTCTTAACCTTTCATCCAAAGGGCTCATCCTTTCTGAATCAATCGTCCACCAACCTGCACGCCCTTGCCTGATCATGGGTTCAAACTGTCGTTTTAAGTTAAGTTTGTCAACCATTTTTGGACCAATCTTCTTGATATTAGACACATGATCAACTCAGGTCTATGAATCATTTTCGTGAATATAATATATACAGATAATTGCACAGAAAACAAGTGTTCTTAGGTTTAGACAGTGATATTCTACGGGTATCCGGTTTAAGCTTCACTAAATACAATGGCTTGAAAAATGGTCAAAAGCAGTCTAGGGGATACCCCGGTTAAGCCGCATACATCTACATCAGAGTCAAATGCTCATTTTCTTCGGATAACCTGAACGAGGTTGATAAACCTCGTTCGTTTACTCGTTTTCAGATGTTGAGTGATCTATACATATCATGTAAGATGTGCACTCGAATAGTCTATTGCCAATGTGCAAGGTCAATCAATTAAATAAGAACCAATGCCATAACATACACATGACACAGTTGACTTAAAAAGCTTTCACACTATAACTAACCAAAACATAAGTAAAAAAACTAATAATATATGAATGTAAACTAAGAGAAAGAATCAACTTAACCAACGCGAGTATATCAATATGTATTATTATCTTCTTTGACGAAAGAAAATAATTAGGTGGTTGATGCGTGGTTTTGTAACCTTACAACAGGTTTTACCTCTCGAGGGATCTCAAGAGGCTTACAACCCCACCAGGCAGTGTACCTGACCGATGTAGTATAGGATAGTGGTAAGTACGGGGGATTGATCGTTCTCTCACAGGGAATAGTGTTCGTTAGGATAGAAAAACTACTCTAACAGGTCTAAGGGTGGAAGGAAGATTCTTTTTGTATTTTTATATTTTTATGAAAGCAAGTAAAATCTCGGTTTTGGAAGGAGGGCGGAATTAGTTGTTAATCAACTAACCCAAGTTTACTACTTATGCAAATTAAAATAAAATAAATATCTAAACTATTGTGGTTGTGAAAACAATATGGAGAAAATTGTGTTTACTTAGATTTCATTACTCCCTAACTATCTTTTACCGGTTAATTGATATGTGTGTTACTTGTGTGGATGAAGGGTGTATTCCTAATAACTCATGGAGTGGCATACATATCTCTCCAATTCTATGAGCTCTTATCTCGCCCTATGCCATGCACGGCACAACCATAGGGGTTGTAAACAGTGGCTCATGCGTTAAATACTACCTTAATAGCCTAGTATGCCTTGGCTACATGTTTCCCAAGACGTTCAAGCACGTTACCATAAAGGAGGTTGGCCAGTTTTCTTGAGCCTAACATTGATGGAACAATCATCCCAACAAACAACAACACACACCAATCAACCAATAATTAATAGTTAGGTTTCATTAGATCTAAGCAAACACTAGAGAATTTAGCTACACATGTTAATTAAAAGACAAGCAAAAGAGATAATCAACCAACACATAGACATATTGATTGAATTAAAGTGAAGACTTATCTTTAATTAAGCATGAGGGTTCCAAGGGTTGGAAACCCTAAAAAGTACAGAAAATTCGTCTTTAGGGTTTGCCCTAAAAGTTCTCCACAAAGTTCCACACTAATGAATGAAAATTAGAAAACTATATATAGATTTTACACTCTGACGGCGTCAGGTTATAAGGGCTGACGCCGTCAGCTCGCCGCCATTAGGTTTCTCGGATGGCCTAGATCCACTTCTGACGCCGTCACCTTATAAAACCTTCTGGGCCGTCACTCTTTAACTTTACTCCTGACGGCCTACTTTTCCTAACACCTGACGGCGTCAGGTGTTAAATCCAAAATTTCCTCTGGCCCGTCATTTGATAATTGGTTTCCACTCTTTTGTCAAGGCTTTCTGACGGCGTCACCTTGTGACTTCTGACGCCGTCAGGTTGTAAATCTTCATCTTTTGAGACTTTGTCGTTTTCTTCACTTTTATGCTCCAAAAACGTCCGAATATGCATGTTTTCCAGAATTCCTCTCAAAAGTACCTAAAATGACAAAAGGAACGATTTAGGGCAATATTTGATCACATTTATACGAATTAGGGCTTAAATGACCCCCTAAAAGCGTAACACTTTTCGTCTCATCAAATACCCTTACACTTGGGATTTGCTTGTCCTCAAGCAAATGAGCTTTTATTCCAATCAAAATATGAGTTAGGGGTCATTTAACACGAATATAAAAGTAATTACAACAAATAGTTATTAGACCCTAATCATAACAAGCACGGAAATCATACACTAGCACCTCACAAATAGTGTTTGGATTCTCACATCTCTCAAATGTCATAAAGTTTATATCTCATAAATGGAAACGGAAAATAACACTCACTACCTGTCATAGCAAATAGATTACCATAGGCTTGGGAAAGGATCAATTACTCCTCCACTAGGCGTAAGCACCTAAGATAAACTATCAAAGAGGGCTTTATAAAGGGTTGTAACGTAAGGTGTAGGGATATGATAACACGGTTTGGTTGGAATAAAGGGTATTTTAGTGGTGGCGAGTTAATTATCATGATCAAATACATGCACTCTACATCGTTGCTTAAGTCAAGACTCGACTCAATCTTAGTCTAAAAATGAAATAACAAAAACTAAAAAGGAACATAAAAGGAAACGGGATGGTAGTCCGTATGTTTTTCTTCTTTCTTTTTCATATTTTTTTTTTTTATTTTTCTTAATTTTTTTGATTTTTTTCTTTTTTTTTTCTTTTTTTTTCATACACTCTTGCCCTACCATCCAAAATAATACATCATAGGGGATTTGCATTCCCCTTACACTTGAATCTTTACATAACTTTACAATCACTATTCTAATGACTCGAATTAAGATAATCGAAAAACTTGGAGTACTTTTAAAATATTTAGCACGTATGGGGGTAATAATGTTGTTCTTCCCCATTACTTCATTACACTAGTACTTTACCCATGAGTCCCAATCGTCCCAAAACAATATGTACAAGGATATGACTTAACTTAGCAACCATGTAATTGACCGGATAATTAACTAAGGGTTTAACAAATGTTTTCACAATAATGCACCAAAGGTGGGTGCATACAAGGTAGGCTAAGGCGATTTGGGTGTACATTTAGTGGGGTGTAAACAAATTCTCACTTTGAGTAAGATGCTCAAAGGTCGAAACGAAAGGATAGGCTCGGAGGGGTGTACTAGGGGTATCGTGTACCAAAAATGGATACAACGCAAAGGGTGTGGGAGAATTACTTGACCAATGAAGTCAATGTAATTATAACAAATATACGGGTGTAAAACAATGGGTTAATCCTAATGCCTCTTATCATGTAGTAAATCTTAACTACACGAATGTAGTCTCACTTGTGGATTTGAGATGGTCCTAACGCAAGTTCTAGAATCTAAATACTACCGGTACTCACATCATAGCACCAAAGATGGATGCTTTTCCTACCAATTCTAGGGGCGAACCTCACATATTTGGGGTGGAAAATTTTTTAGTGGTACGGTTTTGTGCTAGTCATACAATTTCCTATCCATGAGACGCTCATTAAGATCAAGGTTTCACTTCTAAATGTTGTAAAAAATTTTAAATTGGCGCTAAAATTGCCCTAACAAATATTTCTCTTGGTTTTATTACAAATTTACTATCAAACAAAGCAAAACATCAAGCGTAAGTATATTCTCAACGGTGCTTTCATTTACCCCCCTTACACTTAAACCGAACATTGTCCCCAATGTTCAAATAAAAGACGTAAAAGTAAATAAGATGAAAGAATGAAATCAAATACCCCCCCTGAATCGTTTGTTGTGGATAGTGATGTAACATGGTTAGATCTTCTTTCAAGATAGACGAACGTTCAAAGCTTCCCTTCCAAAATAATAAACGTCTTCTTATCCAAAATAACCTGTTAACCTGAAAAAGATAAAAGCCAACCTCGCGTAAAATCGGCGGTAAAATCTACATAATAAGATATAATGCTTGTGGAATGAGTATTTTGCAGAATTCCTGGAGATTATAAGTTAAAGAATTGACAAAACTTCTTAGGTTTCCAGAAAAATACAAAACTTTCAAAATTTGCAGAAAATTATAGCCTGACGCCGTCAGGTGTTAACCCTGACGCCGTCAGAAAGTTCTGACAGAATTCTCATGTTAAGCTTCCGGGAAAAATTCTGGAAAAACTAGATCTTACTTCCTGGAATTCCTGCAAAAATTCATTATGACTCGATACAAGCATTTGACTCAAACAAATACTAATATGTATGTTAATTTCATTGTTATGATTCATGTTCATTCGTTCTTTATAAATCGATTTAGATTTCCCTTACACTTAGCTTTTGCGACATACCTTTATATGTAGTTAAGACGAAGTTAAAAACAAAATAAAGCATTTTCACAATTTAGTTTGAAGCATGAATCAATAACAAGAAATATAACTTACATATGGAAACAAATAAAATCAAATAAACACACAAAACACACAAAGCATGGGTTACCTCCCAAGAAGCGCTTGTTTTTGTTCGAGTCACGAGCCTGACTCTACCCTTATTTAACAGAAATAGGGGAGGTTTTCCCTACACTTAGGATTAAGTGCGGGTGGAAGTAGCGATACACACCATCTCGGTGGAAGTATGCCACGTGAGGGAAGAGTGGTGGATGAATTATATGCTCAAAGATGTGGGATCCTATCATCATAACCTTACCTAATTTAATTCGGTCAATGGGTAAATCAAAGTTTTCTCCTAAAAAGGGATCATCTTCAATCAACTTCGAAAGGCTCCTAGTTGGGAATCCATCTTGACCTAATAAACCTGGTTTAAACCCATAATGTTTCTTGTGATCTATCATGAGTGGGTTATGTAAGTATGTAAGGTCATGGTTCACTCCTACATTAGCTTCCACTCCACATGGCCTAGAGTCTACTACCTTAATCTTAACATTACCCGGACTATTTGGTTTGATGGGTGGATCGGGGCCTTTTTCAATTCCTAAATTCACACCTAAAGATGGAGGATTAGGTAACGGTTTTGGTTGAGGCTCCGGTTCATCAAAATTAGGAAATTCCCTAGAACTAAGAGTAAGGTTATGATCACTATAAGCATTCAAACCTATATCCTCTAGTTGTGTTTGGTTTAAAGGTTCTACCTCTATCGGGATTCCTAAAGTCTCAACTACTTCTTCTGGGTAAGTCACGGGCGGTGTGTGTGCCTCAAATGATGGTAGGACTTGTGGGGTACTTTGTGGGCTTATGTAATTTACCACATCCTTCAACAATTTATCCCCAAACAAGCTCTTTGCTTGTTCCCTCAAACTTGCTATCAATTGATCCGTAACAACGCTTTTTGGGTTGTCCATCTTTTTAGCGAGTTGGGCACAATCTTCTATGGTTTCCCATGCTTCTTCAGCACTTAATCCCCAAAGGTCCCCATCTGCGGCATGGTCAATGTCCATTTTGGTATAGTGGTTGACACGATGGTAAAATATTTCAATTTGGGACCATAGATCGAAACTATGATGAGGGACTTTTCGGAGTAAATTTTTAAAACGAGTCCATGCATCATAGACAGGTTCATCTTGATGTTGTTTGAACATCAAGATGTCATTTAGAGTGGGTGAATTTCGTGGTTGGTAGTATGGTGGATTCGCGTTCTCCATAATGGCTAACGGAATAATCAATGGAAAAGTTTTTACGAACAAAAACACAAAGAAAATAGATAGACTAAAGAAGATCCTAGAAAAATAAAATAAAAATCTCACTAGAAAGGAATCTAGTGAGTAGACCTAATAAAATAAAAATTCTACCTAAACAATAACTATTCCCCGGCAGCGGCGCCAAAAACTTGATGCGTGGTTTTGTGACCTTACAACAGGTTTTACCTCTCGAGGGATCTCAAGAGGCTTACAACCCCACCAGGCAGTGTACCTGACCGATGTAGTATAGGATAGTGGTAAGTACGGGGGATTGATCGTTCTCTCACAGGGAATAGTGTTCGTTAGGATAGAAAAGCTACTCTAATAGGTCTAAGGGTGGAAGGAAGATTCTTTTTGTATTTTTATATTTTTTTGAAAGCAATTAAAATCTCGGTTTTTAGAGGAAGGGCGGAATTAGTTGCTAGTCAACTAACCCAAGTTTACTACTTATGCAAATTAAAATAAAATAAATATCTAAACTATTGTGGTTGTGAAAACAATATGGAGAAAATTGTGTTTACTTAGATTTCATTACTCCCTAACTATCTTTTACCGGTTAATTGATATGTGTGTTACTTGTGTGGATGAAGGGTGTATTCCTAATAACTCATGGAGTGGCATACATATCTCTCCAATTCTATGAGCTCTTATCTCGCCCTATGCCATGCACGGCACAACCATAGGGGTTGTAAACAGTGGCTCATGCGTTAAATACTACCTTAATAGCCTAGTATGCCTTGGCTACATGTTTCCCAAGACGTTCAAGCACGTTACCATAAAGGAGGTTGGCCAGTTTTCTTGAGCCTAACATTGATGGAACAATCATCCCAACAAACAACAACACACACCAATCAACCAATAATTAATAGTTAGGTTTCATTAGATCTAAGCAAACACTAAATAATTTAGCTACACATGTTAATCAAAATACAAGCAAGATAGATAATCAACCAACACATAGACATATTGATTGAATTAAAGTGAAGACTTATCTTTAATTAAGCATGAGGGTTCCAAGGGTTGGAAACCCTAAAAAGTACAGAAAATTCGTCTTTAGGGTTTGCCCTAAAAGTTCTCCACAAAGTTCCACACTAATGAATGAAAATTAGAAAACTATATATAGATTTTACACTCTGACGGCGTCAGGTTATAAGGGCTGACGCCGTCAGCTCGCCGCCAATAGTTTTCTCGGATGGCCTAGATCCACTTCTGACGCCGTCACCTTATAAAACCTTCTGGGCCGTCACTCTTTAACTTTTCTCCTGACGGCCTACTTTTCCTAACACCTGACGGCGTCAGGTGTTAAATCCCAAATTTTCTCTGGCCCGTCATTTGAAAATTGATTTCCACTCTTTTGTCAAGACTTTCTGACGGCGTCACCTTATGACTTCTGACGACGTCAGGTTGTAATTCATCTTTTGAGACTTTGTCGTTTTCTTCACTTTTATGCTCCAAAAACGTCCGAATATGCATGTTTTCCAGAATTCCTCTCAAAAGTACCTAAAATGACAAAAGGAACGATTTAGGGCAATATTTGATCACATTTATACGAATTAGGGCTTAAATGACCCCCTAAAAGCGTAACACTTTTCGTCTCATCAGTGGTCTTAAGTGGGAAGTATTAATAATGACTCTCGTTACAGAAGAAGAAACCAAAAAAAAAAAAAAAAAAAAAAAAAAAACTAAAAGATAGGATACAGAAACATAAAAGATAGAAATTTGCTGCATCTGGGAAAGTTTCTTCACATTTGAGGTAAAGGCTCTTATCCAAATTTATTTGCTTATCACATATATTGAGATTGCTTATTTTGTGTTACTCCATAATACTGTACTTGCTTACTAAAGAGGTATTTGGGATTTGCTTATTTTGTAAAACGTGCAATAGTACTCGAAAAAATTATTATTTGATAGAAATTTTTAATCAAATTCCATTAAATACTTTAGGTTACATATGAAAGTAAAAAATAATTTTAATATCATATCAAATAAGTAATATGAAACAGGCTGTTTTTTAAAAAAAATGTTTTTCCACTTAAAAAACATGTAAGCAACAATTGTGCGGATATTAAAATTAATCAGATAAGCAACAATTCTGCGGATATTAATAATAAACAGATAAGCAGCAATATGGAACTTTTAGAAAACTTACTAAGAGTTAGTCAGTAGACCATATGTATTTGAGGATCAAAGGGCATTGATACGTTAGAACGCCAAATGTATATAAAAATATGTTTTTGTTGCAGAGAAACACAAATATATAAAAAGAGTAGAAGAAATGGGTCAAATAAAACAGGGAAGAGTGTGGACATATGCTTATATTATGGTTGTTGTTTTTGTCATGGGTGGTCATGAGACAGAGCTCGCCCTGAAGAAATCGGCCGCTATTTCAATCAGGAAGAACTCCAAGTCCACTTTGGCATTCGAAGCCACTAAGCACTTCCAAAGTGGATCACTTGTAGGAATCAAAGTTGTTGAGTCCACCGAGTCTGGCTTGCAATCCAAGCGCTCCTACATCTATTTCAATCTTGATGTGCGAACTATAATGGTAGCTGGACGTTCTCCTAGCTCCATTTTTGCTCTACATGTATATTATACATGGACAATAGACAAGAAGACTAACAAGAAGGTAGAAATAATTCTAAAAGTGGTCAAAATGGGTCGGATTTTGCCACGAAGTTGTGTCTGTTATGATTGATGCAAATAAATAATGTAGTAAACATGATTACTCAAAACAATTTGTCAAAATACTGATTTATAAATTTCATACACCACAAATCTTAGCTGGAACTTGAACCCACGACCATTTGATCATGAAGCATTCTCACACAACATCGGGTACCGCTTGACTAAGTTGCTACCTTTTACTCCAAGTATTGTCCTAATTGTATAATGCTGACATCCGTTTAGTTTGATACTTTGTATCTCTTCTAGTATTGTACGTACAAAGTCTTTTTATTTTATTTTCTATAGTAAACTATACATGTCCAATACTGCAATCCCTTAAGTGTCTTACAAATGTGCAAGGTCTCTCAATTAGATCAGATATATCCATGTCATGGCATTCAGGTTGTCGACATTGATTTGTTTGCACCCAGGCCAATGTTGGAAATTAAGATCAAAACAGATCTTATTATTAGACAATAATTATTAGTATCATGTATCTATGTATTTGCAGACTTATAATTTGTGACCAATAAGGTTGCATAGATGTTAAGGCTAGGATTGCTGACATGTAAAGTTAGTTAGTCGAATTATTATAGCAGTTATTATGGTTATGCAGTTATGTGACAGTTATAAGGAAGGGTTGTGTCCTTTGGGTCATTCTGAACCAACACACCCATTCCATAAAGTCACATCTGTTCATAACTATAAAAGGACATGTAATTGACAGTATTTTCATAAGTTAATACAATAGTAATTCGTGTATATCTTTGTCTCCAAATTTCTTTTGTTGTTCTATCTATTGCATACATCACTGCACATACCATTCATACAACTGTATCAAACCATGGTCATACAAAACTCCCATTTAGAGAACAGATGGTATAGGCCTAAGACTTATGGTCATAACCAAATCAACA
>LBNU01003700.1:48474-70859 GCA_014162995.1 Artemisia annua | reverse complement strand
TGTTGGAAATTAAGATCAAAACAGATCTTATTATTAGACAATAATTATTAGTATCATGTATCTATGTATTTGCAGACTTATAATTTGTGACCAATAAGGTTGCATAGATGTTAAGGCTAGGATTGCTGACATGTAAAGTTAGTTAGTCGAATTATTATAGCAGTTATTATGGTTATGCAGTTATGTGACAGTTATAAGGAAGGGTTGTGTCCTTTGGGTCATTCTGAACCAACACACCCATTCCATAAAGTCACATCTGTTCATAACTATAAAAGGACATGTAATTGACAGTATTTTCATAAGTTAATACAATAGTAATTCGTGTATATCTTTGTCTCCAAATTTCTTTTGTTGTTCTATCTATTGCATACATCACTGCACATACCATTCATACAACTGTATCAAACCATGGTCATACAAAACTCCCATTTAGAGAACAGATGGTATAGGCCTAAGACTTATGGTCATAACCAAATCAACAGCCAACGACGTGACACAACTAATTCATTCTTGAACATAACCTAACGTTGTCGAGTTGAGCTTGAGCTCATCTCGACTTTTGTCACTTTCAAATAGTGACTTTGTTTGGTCAACTATTTGCGTAGCTATCGGACCATGATTCATGATAAAATTCCATCTGTTGTCAAATAATTAAGTAATGTAGTAAACATGATTACTGAAAACAATTTGTCAAAATACTGGTTTATAATTTAAATAAACTTATTTAAGAGGTAAGCATATGGTCATCAGGTCATCCTACGGTTTTCAGTCATCAGTTAATAAGTAAAAATCATATCGCTGCAGCCTCTTGTTTTTTTGAAAGTCAACTAACCATCCCAATATCACCACAAATCTTAGTCAAGACTTGAACCCACGACCATTTGATTAGGAAACATTCTCACACAACATCGGGCACCGCTTGACTATAAGTTGCTACTACATGTCTCTCCAAGTGTTGTCATGATTGTATTATGCTGACATCCAATCATCCATTTAGTTTAATACTTTGTATGCTGTCGAGTTTGAATAATGAGTTTGCTACACCTCTTTTACAAGTTTACTATTGTATATTTGTATGTACCAAGTCTTTTATTTTATTTTCTGTAGTAAATTAAACTATACATGTGCAATACTGCAATACTGCAATCCCTTAGTGTCTTATAAATGTGCAAGGTCTTTCAATTATATAAGATAGATCCATGCCATGACATTTAGGTCGTCGACTTTGATTTGTTTGCACCCAGGCCAAACGACATGACACAACTAATTCATCCTTGAACATAACCTAACATTGTCGAGTTGAGCTTGAGCTCATCTCGACTTTTGTCACTTTCAAATAGTGACTTTGTTTGGTCAACTATTTGCGTAGCTATCGGACCATGATTCATGATAAAATTCCCTCTGTTGTCACACTGGTTTTCGATATCTTGCCTGGTTTTAACCTTTAAACTAAGAGGGGAGGGAGCCATAACGCCCAACTGGCGTTATGGTCTATGTGGCATGTCTTTAACGCCGTTTCCACGTTATTATGATTTCCTGGCCTTCATTTTTGGTCCTGCGTTACCATGGGTGTTAACACCACAACGCCCGTTGTAACATGTATCTATATTTATGAAATTCGCAAAACACACCCCTCCCAAATCTTTCAACTTCAACGGCTAGTTTTTAGTCAAAAAAAAAAAAAACAAAAACAAAAACAAAAAAAAATCCAACGGCTAGTTTTGAAAGTATAACGGCTAGTTTTGATTTTTTTTTAAAAAAAACATCCTTATATAAATCAACAACAACAACAATAATTTTATACATTATTATCACAAGCAAAAAAATAAAAATTCAATGGATCCACATAATCCAACTTACGCTGCACATGTGAGCCTTTCCGATATCGAAGATGAAGCAGACGCTTTAGCAATATTTGCCGCTTATGAGTACACGAGAATAGAAGAAGAAGAAGCCGAATCATCTATCCGGTTGACCCGTAACCCAATTTCCCGTGAACGTGAGGTTGCGGAGGAGTGTTTGATGGCCGACTACTTTAATGAACATTGTAAGTATCCTCCTAGAGACTTTCGTAGAAGATTTCGTATGAGCCGGGAACTATTTCTTCAAATAGTTTCCGCTATTGAATCATATACTGCCGATCCTCTTCCGGATAATTTTGCATACTTTTCCCAAACACCCGATGCTACTGGTCGGATGAGTATTAGTGTTTTAATGAAATGCACTATGGCCATACGCCAATTGGCATATGGCACTTCACCGGATGCGTTCGATGAGTATTTGCAAATGAGTGCACGTACCGGACGTGATTGTCTAGATAATTTCAATAAGTGCATTATTGATTTGTTTAAGGGAGAGTTTTTAAGAAAACCAAATATGCATGACGTTCAAAACCTATATGCAAAACATGAGAAGGAACATGGTTTTCCGGGAATGCTTGGTAGCATCGACTGTATGCATTGGCAATGGAGAAATTGTCCGGTGTCATGGCAAGGGCAATATGTTAGTGGTCATAAAAAATACCCGACTATATTGCTTGAAGCTGTTGCGTCGCATGATTTGTGGATTTGGCACGCATTTTTTGGTGTAGTGGGTGCGAATAATGATATCAATGTTTTAGATAATTCGCCGTTGTTCGATGACTTGCTGAATGATGATTCCCCTGTAGCTCCATTTGAGGTAAATGGACGTGTGTATGAAAAAGGTTACTACCTAGCCGATGGGATTTACCCACAATGGTCTACTTTTGTCAAATCATTCACTAATACCGTTGATGATAAACACACTTTATTTAAAAAGCGTCAAGAGGCAGTACGAAAGGATATTAAACGTTCTTTTGGTGTTCTCCAAGGACGATGGGGAATAATACAACAACCAGCGCGTGCTTACCAGGTTACCAAGATAAGTAGAATCATGTATTCTTGCATCATATTGCATAACATGATTCTAAAAGATCAAAAGTTCCATATAAGTGAATATAAAGAAATTTTCCGTGATCCGGCTAGACAAATGCAAGACAGGTGGATTGATAGATGTGATAGGCGACGTAAAAAGGCCAAAGAACTCCGTGACAAAGATGTTCATGTTAGTCTCCAACTCAATCTTATGGAGCATATCTGGCGTAACCGTGAGGATTTTGAGGAAGAAGATGACGACTAGTTTTACTTATTTACTTATCGTATTGTTCAGTTCGTATTTTAATTCGTATCCTTTTTTTTTATTTATATTTATTTTTTTATTGTATTGTTTTTATTTCGTAATGTAATTTTTAAGTTCTATTAATAAAATGTTTGAATGTTTAATAAATGAGTTTGTTGAGGGTAGAATTTGTAAATTTGTAAAAAGTGGTGTTATTTGGTGTTATGATTTCCTGGTGTTTTTTGGTGTTATGTTATTTGGTGCTGAGATGATGTGGCGCTAAGGTGGCACGGTGTTAACACCGTTTCGGTGTTATGACTCCCCATGCTCTAAGAGTTGGTTGTGTTCATGGATAAAAGTACATTGGACTACATTTAGTGGGCCTGCGGGAACTTCTTGTTTTATGTTCAAGGATGGATAAAGTATGCTGGTGGGCTTGTTAATATCTTTGATGATAAACTGGTAACTGAGTTATAAGTTAAGATCACATGATGATGCTTGTTTTATGTTAAATCATCTTTTGGTGCCCTTCATGCAAGTATGCAACCATGTGTCCATTTCTTCAACTCTAATTTTAGGGTAACTTTTACATGATGGAGTTACATACAATAAAGCAAGCTCAATTGAGTTGTCACTTAATTGGTAACACTTGCCTTTTTTGTACATCTTTTGTAACGTATTTGTCATGCTACAAACATGATGGATTTTGAAATTTTATACTTTTAAGCTATAGTTTGAGGAGTTAGAAGATGCCTTTGCTGTATACTAATGCATGTAATGTTGTCATATTTTTTCTCAAATGTTTTGGTGAAAAAAGAGAATAGTAGTTAGAAAGTTAAAAAAACATTTGAGTTAGTCCATATCATATCAAATTTTCAGCGAAGTTGATGTTCCAAAAGTACACGCAAATCACTAGATGTTTGTTCCTATTGTTGTATGGAACACAATTTATAATATTGGACTTCTGACCTCTAAATATGGACACTGATTATTCATTTATCAGGGACTTTGGTGATGAAAAAATTAAAGAAGCCTGGCTAGGAAAATGAAAACTCGATATTCATAAATACAGCTGTGGTGATCATAGAATGAACAACACAAAAGATTCACTGAAACCTATGAGACAAGTTCTTACATGTAGATCTCAGTCCTACCTAAGCATATTAATGTAGGTAATTTCAAATTTTGTCCCAACAATAACTAGGCAAGCCTCGTGAAACCAGTAATCATTAATCATCGAGAACACTGCGATTTTTGTTTTGTTTTCTATTGTAATGTAAAATTAAATACAGTATACACCCCAAGTGTACGTGTATTAGACTAACCGTATTACTGTATTAGGAACAAGGGATATGCGTGGTGCCCCTGATTAACTCGCTTATTAGTTATTACAGACACCCATAATCACGCGTTGAGACCAGATTTTTAAAGGTGGTTTGGTCACAAGTTCGATCAAATGAGATTTTTGTTATTGCGTATGTGTGTGACTGTGATGTTTGTGTTTAAGTGTGTTATGTTTGTGTGGTTTGTTTGGTGGTCAGTATTACAAGTGTTTGGTTATTGATTTGACGAAGAAGTGAAAACTGACGTGAAGCAGAGGTGACGATGGTGGATCTGATTATGTACCTATATATAAACGAACTTGTATGTAATTATAAGCATATCAACATTGAGAAGTCGTGAACATAGGTCGATCACCTTGACCAAACGACCGAGTAAATCCTCATGTTCAATATTTTCATGCAATTCACATTGTGTACGTGTTGTGTTGTTCATGACACCCATTTCGATTTTCCTAATCTTCGTATACTTTTTCCACTATTCCACCATTCTTCCAAGTTTCAAATCAGGCCAAAACTTGTTTATTAAACTTCATTTTAGAAATGTTTTTATAAATTAGTTGCACCTACACCAGATAACATCGTTATGGAAATTGATTGGTTGGATCATGGGTGTTTAACTTCAGGGGATTAGTTAAGTCCAAGAATGGATGACGTAGAAAACAGAAAGTTGCTATACAGGTTACTGTTTATAATACTAGACATTTTATAGGATCACATGATCTCTTCTTAAACGTAAATATCGGTGCATATATAACCAATGGCGCTAGCTAACATTTATCTCACCATGCGCTGGCCTGTCCGGCTGTCCCCATTATAGGTTAAGTGAAAATGAAATTTAGATACAACTTATATGACTACAATGACTAAAAGAAATATATATAGTGTATCGATTTTTATTGTTAAGAGTGCGTTTGGCTTTTAGTTTTTAGAACTTTGAGAAATATCCCTGGATAAATTAAAAAGAAGTTACATTGTGTTCCTATAATTCTAGTCTGATTTTGACAATGAATATAGAAAAATAGTTACATTCTTGTTAATCATAATCTTGAAATTTTGAGCGACTAATCCATCAAATTTGAGTATTAGTCTAACACAAACTCAAAACCAGCAAAACCCTACCATTACTAAATAAGAATTTGTATCATTTAATTTTTGCGATTCTTTTTCTTTTCATCCTTTTATCTCCTGTTTACTGTGACGCCTGGCCATGTGGTTATAGATAAATAGCCAAACTCACGTGTGTGACAACATAAATATGTGTGAATGGATAAAAAGACCGCATAATTTGACTTGTATCATAAACAAGTTTTGGAATCCCAACATTTGAAGCATGCATGGTGAGGAAGAAAGGAAGCAAGTCACATGCACGACTCACGAGTATGGAAAGATGGTTAGATGATACTCTTCGTCCAAAAAAGCTATTAGTTTATTTGATATCGAAAAGTAGCAACCATTTCTTAATTTTTTAGTATATGTTGAATACCAAGGCGACATTGCTAAATTTTAACAAGTAATAAAGTTATACAAGAATGTACCATTTTACTGTCTAAGGTGGAAAGAAAACGCCTGAATTTCATGAATTAGTTGACACACGTGTCATATCTAGTGACGGAACCAGAACTAAATATTTTCGGTAGACCAGGTGCATTTAAGATGCATTTAAGAAAAATTGATATTTTTCCAAAAATTAATACTACATCGAAAAATTCATGAGGTTCCCGAAAACTCGCGAGAACCCCCTGGTCCCATCCCTGCGTACACTGTACACGTATATGAAGTACTGAAATGTAAAGATACCTATATGTGTACATGCACATACACTTCTACATTGATACATGCCATGTACTCTTGCTATTTGTTAGGTTTAAAAACATGGTCGATTAGAGGTGTTTCTTGCATAGTGTAAAATTATGATAAATATACTGATTTTTACTGAAATACATATGTTTCTTATTTTTGTTGCGAGTATACTTCGGTGTTCATAAAAAGCACCTCTTAACTTGTAGTTTTGGGTGACCATTGTTTACAAAATAAGATTCTCTAGCTTACTAATATATACAAGTATTAATATATGCTTTAAATCAATATTTTTTTTAATTAATTATTCAAATGTTGGGACGTGCGGTGGCATAGTATGAGTTGGCCTTCGAAGTGGTGAGTATATAATAAGTGACTCTCACAACACAATCGAATAACGAAACATCATATTATGTAAGGAAAAGTGAGGAACAAAGTTTATACATTATTACAAAGAAAGACCATTTCACATTTGAGGTAAGGTTTTTATCTTAGTCTATTTACTTATTACCATTATAATTAGGGGGTTGCATTTCAAGGTATTCCTATAAAAATCTGTCGACTAAAGTTGTTATTTACTAGTATAGTATAAAAGATTACATAAAAAATAAAAAAATAAAAAGATTAGAAGTTGATAAAATGTACTGAAATGATACACCTCTCACTCTCTCAGTTTGTTTCATTTGATAGAAATATACTTTAGCATTTATATAATACAGTTTTTATGATTTATCACATCAACTATTTGTAAAGTTTGAAGAAATCTGATACTTATAAGTTACATATATTTTTGTTTGCTATCTGGCCAGTGATGATTTATGATCAATATGAGATGTTATAGCATAAACTCTGTTTGCAATTGAGAATTTTCGTAATGCATGCTATGAAAATAGCATCCAATAATGGCCATATGCCCATATTATTCTATAAGCTACCGAGAACAATATATATGTCATGCTAATGTTAGACAAAGCATGGAGACACTGTTCCTAGCAAGCTTAATGATAGTTGTAGATTAAAATGTTTTTAAGGGTCAAAGACTCAAAGATATCCATTAATGTACACACGTACATACATATGAATGATGTCTTGTTGTAACTTGTTGCAGGGGAATACAAAGATATTGCGAGTAGATACAATGGGTCATATTAGTGCATGGACATGCACTTATATGATGGTGGTTGTAGTACTTTTCATAGGTAGTGTGACCGCTGCCCCACCAAAGAAACCTGTAGCAGTTCCATTCGGCAAGAACTATATGCCCACTTGGGCATTCGACCACATTAAGTACTTCAACGGTGGTTCNGTAGATACAATGGGTCATATTAGTGCATGGACATGCACTTATATGATGGTGGTTGTAGTACTTTTCATAGGTAGTGTGACCGCTGCCCCACCAAAGAAACCTGTAGCAGTTCCATTCGGCAAGAACTATATGCCCACTTGGGCATTCGACCACATTAAGTACTTCAACGGTGGTTCGGAAATCCAGCTCTTACTTGACAAGTACACCGGGACTGGCTTCCAATCCAAGGGCTCCTACCTTTTTGGCCATTTTAGCATGCAGATTAAAATGGTTCCAGGAGATTCTGCTGGCACCGTCACGGCCTTCTATGTAAGTAAGCGTGTGTGTGTTAAAGAGTAGCAAAATAAGCGGGTAGGGCGGGCTGAGTTGGGTAACGGGTCAAAAGGAGTTTGGGCCGATAAAAGTCATTTTTAGTACTTGCCAAAACGGGTATGGTTGAGTTGAGTTGACCCACAACTTTTTTGTCCCTTCTCTTAACTTTTACAAATAATTAAAGAAATTACGGTATTATAAATATGATCAAGGAAATTTTCATATCATGATGAAATAGACTTGAATCAGCACATTTTGACACAGATGGGTTGAAATTGTGGTAGTGTGTAAATATATACAAAAGATTATTAAGATGAACTAATTAACATCGACTGGAAAATGCAGTTAGCATCACAAAACGCAGAGCATGATGAGATAGACTTTGAGTTCTTGGGAAACAGGACAGGGCAACCATACATTCTACAAACTAACGTATTCACAGGAGGTAAAGGTGACCGTGAGCAACGCATATACCTATGGTTTGATCCCACGAAAGAATTCCACTCCTATTCCATCTTGTGGAATCTCCACCAGATAGTGTAAGTAAAGCGGAACTTTTGGACTAACCGTACAAATTTAGCAATACTAATATACCATGACTAAACTTGTAACTTACTGTTGGTAATATTCTTCAGGTTCTTTGTAGATGACATTCCAATAAGAGTGTTCAAGAATAGTAAACATTTAGGAGTCCGGTTTCCATTTAACCAACCTATGAAGCTATACTCGAGCTTATGGAATGCGGATGATTGGGCAACGAGGGGTGGATTGGAAAAAACTGACTGGTCAAAGGGACCCTTTGTAGCTAGCTACAAGGACTTTCATATCGATGGTTGTCAATCATCTGTAAATGCTAAATATTGCGCAACACAAGGTAAACATTGGTGGGATCAGAAGCAATTCCGGGATCTTGATGATCGCCAATGGCGCCGTCTTAAATGGGTTCGCAGGAAAATGACAATCTACAATTATTGTACTGATCGCAAACGATTTCCTAAAATGCCTCATGAATGCAAAAGGGACCGTGACGCCTAAGCTTAAGTATGTCATATTCCATATATTATATATTGAGTTATTATTCAATTATTCCTTGTATGATCACAAAAGATGTTCACTGTACTATTTTCCTCGCTTATATTTATGTATTCAATTAGTACTATTCGATTGCGATTATTCTATGTCGCGTAAGTAGTTTCAAAAGACCATTCAAATACCTCATTAATCATTCAAACTTTCAAACTAGCATCTCATAACATAAAAGGGTACACCTGGTATCAACTCGAACAATTTTAAACCTATGAAGAACATGAATAAAGGAGACTAATGAACCTTTGCAAGACAGAAAGACCACCAAAGTTGTTATCAAAGGGCGCTAGCACCGAACAGGTTCCAATCATTAACTCTAAATGTCGAAACCACTTGTTTAAAAACTTCAGCCATTGGGGTTCGTCCTGACTCTGCAGCAGGTACGGTTGCACCAGCTCCAACTGCGTTTGCACTTTCACTTAGAGGGCTGCAACCACAACACAAACAGAATACACAGTCAATATCTGATTCATGAACTAATAGCACACAAAAAGAAATTAATATGCCCTACATACTTTATGAAAACTGGCTCGTATGCAGTGATAAGTATATCTGTTTGAACTCCTTTAAGTCTCAGATTTGCCAAGTAAACCTTCACAAGATTCTGCGCTTCTCTTCCTTGGCGTGACTTAGATATAGCCTACGCGAATTGCAATAGTTAGACAGGAACAATGTTTTAAATTTGAACATAAATATCGTCACAAATAATTAAATTTTGAAAAATTCTCAAACATATTGTGGAAAGTCAAAGTTGGTATCTTGTTTACCATTTGGGCAGTAGCAGTTGTTATGACGGAAGTCATGTTTCTATATCCCAATCCCGGAGCCTCGAAGACAGCTGATTGGTCAGTCACCTAAACGAGAAAAATTAAGCAAAATATTACAGATATTTGAAAAAAGTCAAATATGTCTAGCAAAAATTTCAGTTTAGAATAGATTGTAAGGAACACGAAAGGAAAAGGAAATTACGATAGTGCCCTCAGCGCTTTGTTCAACAGCAAGGTCTTGTAGAAACCAAGTAGCACTTCCATTGTCAGCAACATCATCCTTCAATTCCAAAATCTCAACTATCAGGCTCTCGTCACGTGCAGGGTCCACAAACACTTCCTGAACACAATAACAAACACGAGGTTTAATAAAAATTATGAGTAATCAAAGAAGCAAAACCAACTGTTTTTGACGACTTGAAGCGAGTACAAAATAAAACATACGAAAGAAACAAACCTGGTGATCAGGAACTTCACGTATATTGCTCACATCCTGCAATCAAAAAACAGATACTTATTAAAATCTATAAACACGCGCTAAACAAACACACACTGAAAAGAAAAACTACAAACTAACCTCAAACCTAAGAGGGAAATTTGCGGAAATCGCTCCACCAAACAACTGTCGTTGTGGAATTCGCTCCATTTTAATGAATAACTGCAAAACAATCAACCACGGTTTATACTTTATTGAAAACAATCAAGTACCAATGTTATGATTTGGGATTAGACCTTAATTAACAATATAAACTTATGATCAACTAAACCTATATATTATGCAAATTTTGTTACTTTGTTGATTTAACATGACGATCAAAGATATATCGTACCAACTGTTAAAATAAAAGTACTATTTTATTATCTAGCTTCAATTTTTTTACTTTGAAAAAGATGCCCCTCTCGCCCACTTAAGGTAAAGTTTAACAAAACTAGTACTGTAGTGCCAATCGTATCACTCTCTCACGCAAATGTTAAGTTGACCGGTCAAGAGCGGGTTTTAAAAAAACAGGTCCCGGGTTCAATCCCAACAAGGTTCGATCGACACCTAATCAACCAATAATATACTGCAGTGTATTTTACAAATAACTAA
Organism: Artemisia annua; assembly: GCA_014162995.1. Taxonomy (NCBI): domain Eukaryota; kingdom Viridiplantae; phylum Streptophyta; class Magnoliopsida; order Asterales; family Asteraceae; genus Artemisia; species Artemisia annua. Next base: position 60,020 of record LBNU01003700.1, on the reverse strand, counting down.
CACAACTTTTAATCCTCAAATATAATTTAAAAAAAAAAAAAAAAAAAAAAAAAAAAAAAAAAAAAAAAAAAAAAACGACAGTACTTAAGCGAAGTTACCTTTTTGTAGGCAAAAGAATAGCAGCGAAGGAAAAGAAGATGTTGAGGATGAATTTGTGGGAATAATTTTGCAATTATAGTATTTGTCTGCTTTTAAAGAATAAAGCGTATGTAATATAGCCTCAAACTAAAGCAACGCTGCTGACGTCATAATTTAATGAGAAGATTAATTACTTGCTGCTTTTTGGGGGCACATTACATACCGTTATACTTTTAGCCCAATTCACCAATTGAGCCCGAACTAAAATAGTCTAGCATATTTCAACCACCACCCCGACTCGGCTAGAAATAACTTTTTTCGTAAGTACGTATCGAGGATAATTACGGAAGAGAGTGTGAGTCAATTTTGAAAACCTTAACATTTTTTTCGGCTAAATGTCTAAAAGTTGAACAAAAAGTCGTTAGTTATTGGTTTTTTAGAAAGGACAAAAAATAATAAATAAAAAAATAATAAAAAAATTGGATGAGTCTAAGATACGTGAGTACGTGACCATTCTTTTCAGTTATTTTTACCTAAAACAATAGAGCTGCGTCTCTAATTGAGTATAAAAGCTTTGAACCAACTTAAAGCCGTTATCACTAAACCGCACCATTGAGTTAAACTGTAAATAATGTTCATATTTTAGTCCACTTAATCCATTTTTCCACTAAGATATTTCAACACTGAAAAATGCATATTGATATTGATAGCCGGGTACTCGCGTGTTGCGGCGACGGGTACCAATGTCATTACATTTTCCGCAGATTTTTTTTTTTTTTTTTTTTTCGAGGTATAGTTTTTAGTTGCATTATCAATTAATATTGAATTTGCGATAGATTCAAGTATCTAAAAAGAGAATGTACAGCGAAGGTAGCATTAATATGAATAAATTAAATTGTGTTTAACTTGGTCGGGTTACAACACAGCAAGATGCTCACAATTTCACATCTTAAAATCTTAAAAGAACCAAGACAAAGTTTGGTGACTTAGAAAGTGTTAAAATATAAAATGTGAAATGTACTTATCTTATATCTTATATTATAGTTTATATTAAACCCAAAGACAAACGACGCCATATTGCCTTGGGCTTTTCCCGCCGATTTTCTTGGGCCAAAAGTGATCCGTCGCCATTGATCCATCTCAACATACCGGCTCACTTATTTGGTAATATATCTGTTTCTTCCGTGTTCCAGAAACGTAACATTTAGATGCAGTAGCGACATCCAAATCCTTCACCATATGATAGACGGTGAAGAAGGCGGTGGTATATCAGGATGAGTAATGGTTGTTGCCAACCAAAACGGCAACTTTCCCTCAGACCAAAATCTACAAGAAAGGTATAAAATTATTTATATAAAATCTAATTGGAAATTAGGGTTTTGTTATAATTTGGGGGTTTAGCTAATTTCGGCTTTATTGATAAATTTTAGGTGTTTTGTAGATTTTTGGTTTGCTGGCTTGCATTTACCGGTGTTTGATTGGCTTAGGGTTCGCTTGCGTTATGCAGTGGTGTTGGAAGTTTACAGGTCTAAGTAGCTTTGTATTTTGCTATGTATCTTGGATTGTTTACTTCTGTTCGTATCCTTGATTTACTGGTAGAAATAAGAGAGACCAGGGTAAAATGGCAGCGTTTGCATCGTGGTTTAATATAAACTTATAATTGTAATTAAGCCTTTTGCAGCTGTGGTATGAGTATGTTGCGTTTTACTCGGCTGTGATGATTGTTCAAATGTGATGTGTTGCTGCACTCTGTGGACGGATGGCTGAGTGCGAGAAACACTCGCCTCAGCAACCTTCACGCGTGTACCAGGCCACCAATAAATCTGAGCCCTTGCGTTTACGCATTTACTACTACAAAATGAAGTTAAACCAACACCAACAAAGTGTTGTATTATGTCTAAAAAATGTTGCATTAAGCCCAATGTGACACTTTACCAAGTGCCGCTTTATGTAACGTCGCCTTAGGTATAAGCGACACTTTTTATTGGATAAGGTAACACTTCTTAAACGTGTTGCTCTTGTTGAGTAAACACAATACTTTAGATGCCACACTTTTTAGGTTCAAACGCAANGTAGGGCAAGGACAAAAGAGGTCCTTGTAGCCGAACCACGATAAACTATCGTGTTGTGGTTTGATTGTTCTTTCTTTATCTTTGCATATATTTATATTGTGTTTGATATATCTTCAAAACTAAATCTTTGTTTACACGAAAGTTTCAATAAGATTTTAAAAGATAATCAACGCTAAAAAGAGGTAAACTATTCAACCCCTTCTAGTTTTCCACAACGTAATTGTAATTTAATTCACTCCAATTACATCAAATGATGTAATTCAGAGTTCAGACTGCACAACAAGTTGAATGTAAAGTTCTGAGTTACATTGTGATTCATAAGTTTGATAATCTAAAGTATCAGTATTGTTTATTTATTTTTCTATTTATATTATTATTAATAATATAAATAATATAAAATATTATTATATTTATTATTAACTAAAAAATTAAAAATTTTAACATAATAAAATTTATTTTTTTACTTGTTATTTCTAATTTAAGTATTTCAAATTCTAAAATTAAGATTATCAACTATTATAAATTTAAATATTTTACTATTACATTTTCTATTATTAATTTTAGTTATTATCACTACTACAAAATGAAGTTAAACCAACACCAACAAAGTGTTGTATTATGTCTAAAAAATGTTGCATTAAGCCTAATGTGACACTTTACCGAGTGCCGCTTTATGTAACGTCGCCTTAGGTATAAGCGACACTTTTTATTGGATAAGGTAACACTTCTTAAACGTGTTGCTCTTGTTGAGTAAACACAATACTTTAGATGCCACACTTTTTAGGTTCAAACGCAACACCTTTTACATACAAATGCAACACTTTTCATGCACAAGTGCCACACTTTTTAAAACCAAGTATAACATTACTACACACAAGTGCAACACTTCTTCTCTAAAATGCAACACTTTTTATTTAGTACCACTACATATAAGCAACACTTAAATTCATCAAGCGAAACACTTTCTTGCAGATAGTTGCAACACTTATTTTAATAATTCGTAACACTTTCGTCTCATGCAGTACCAATGCAACATTGTCATATCTTTATATAAAGTATAATGCATTAAGATTTTTCATCCCATCGTAGCAATAATAAGATTACATTGTATCTCACTATACATTGTCATTGACAGGTAAAGTACCAGTAAGGCAGTAACTAACATAAACTGTTTGCTCTAAGAAAAAGGCTAACAAATTACAATCCTAGAAATCTATATATCTTCTTTGCATTTCTCCACCAGCAGCTTGACGTAGCCCAGTACAACATAGCCCTGGTACATATGAAAATGGTACACGAATAAAAAAATAAGGTTAGCTTTTTGTCATAATAAGTAAGCTACCATTATTTAAACCATTGAATTTACCAATAACTATACTCGTGATATCCATATAAAATTTCTTCTAAATCTCTACGATATCATTCTAATAGCATTTAAGAAACAGCAATCAGTCCAAAAAAGCTAAGGAAACAAAAGCTTTGAAGGTTTATTGCTAAGCCATATTAGCAAGAGTACATAACGGGAATTTTGCAGATGTAGTCACCTAGAAGCATATTTATACTAAAGTCAAATTATAAATGGGCACGCTGGGTTTAGTCATATCATAAGCTGGAGAATGTTCGGGTCAAAATGGGTTGTATCATAAACATATTTTTCCAGAAAAATTATTCACGCACCTAAACCACCTACTATCTCATATAATATCACACAACCAACGAGACTTGAAACCACAACAATTGGTTGAAGGGCCACACACAAACCACATCATAAACATATTTTGGAAAATGGTACCAGTAATTTCGGGTCAAACATGCCAATTTGTCCGCCAACATCTTTGTTTTCTTTTCAATTTCATATCGACATATTATCTGATACAACCAAAAAAATACTGTAATAATAATAATGTATGCAACTGATTTCAACATATAGTAAAATTTTTATGTATTGATCGATACTGCCACATATAATCTTTTATGGTCAAACTAATGCTATATATGAAAAATTACTTAAACTATTGTAACGTGTATTAATATGATTGACGAAGCATTACCTTGCACCAAACATTGACGACAACACATATTAAAAACTCCCGAGCAATTTGAGGAGGTAAGTTTTTGGAGATTGACATCTTCACCTAACTTGTCTCCTCGTCAATTTCTTTGCCCATTGCTTCTATTCCAGCCTCATACCTGTCCTGTTCCAACGCTAACGCAAGCATCTTCCATGCTTGATCCTCTTCAATATAAATCACTCTCTGCAATAACTCATCAGACTCATAAAGCATGTTTGCCTCATTTTCTAGAACGGTATCGGTATCAGGTCCTTCTTCTCCGTGAAAACCCCATAAATAGTAATTTTCCACAAATCCGAGTCCTTTTATATGATTGGATACATCATCTATAAGAAAACAGTAACAATGTTTACATCCTTTGCAAGGAACAACAAATATGACCTCATCTGGCCGCCTAAGAAATGAAGCATCTGACAAGTCAATAACTCCGGTTCCAAATTCAGGAAACCGTCTAGGCATATACATCCGGTCTCTATGGTGCCCAGTGTCTTTAATCTCCCGATATTTATTGAGAAATGTTACTGGTAAAACTTTCATCTTTTGATTAGTAGCTTTTATGGCTATTGTTTTGGATTTATAAAATGGAAGTGCATGTAATAGGCTATAGACAATGTGGATAATTAACTTTTGACATACTGGTTCAAATTTGAATGTAGAAATATACTGCTACCGTGAACTTTGACTCGGCTTCTGTTATGAGTTATAAATTGAGGGGGTGTTTGTTTCGGCTTATATAACGTAAGCCGTGTTCGGCTTATATAACATAAGCCACAATTTTGTGGCTTACTTTGACACTTACGGGCTTATATAACATTGACAATGTTATATAAGCCCGTAAGTGTCAAATAAGCCACAAAATTGTGGCTTATGTTATATAAGCCGAACGCATATAAGCCATAAGCTGGCTATATAAGCCGAAACAAACACACCCCCTGAGACAAAACTTTTTTGATATGTTGCCGAGAAACAACAATATATTGAATTCTTTTGTAACCAGTTTGTTGACATAATATTTTACACTTAAATGTGCATGTATCAATTTAAAATAAATTTGTTTTAGGTGTTGTGCATAAATTTAAATCGGTATGACTATTGAATACAATATTACTTATAGTCTTATCCGGGACAAATCCATAAAATTATTACAATTTCAAACATGTAAAAAAAAAAATAATAATAATAATAAAAAAAATGGATGTTGCATGAAATGATTATACGAATTCGAGGACCAAACATGTAAAAAAAATTCGAAAATTTTTTTGGATGTTGCATGAAATGATTATACGAATTCGAGGACCAAACATGTAATTTACTACCAAAGTGAGTTAACGAACGTTAGTAAAAAACCCAAACCCGCAAAAAAAAAATTTTTTTTTGGCAACCTTTTTATGCAAGAAAAAAAGAAGAGTAACTTGATTGGAAATGGACGCTAAATTTGGTACCTTTTTGTGCCATTTGCCCATTAAGTAACTATAAGTTTATATATGCATCCATTTATTTACAAGAAGATGATTAACATTCAAAAGTCAAAGTAGCAGCAAACTTGGGCGAAAGGCAACAAAAACCTACCACATTTCAAATTCAGCATAATCAGGTTCCATATAATTTGACAGCACTACTATTTCCTCTGACTTTGAGATACTAACTTATTTATATTTCCGTTTTTATTCACATAATCGATATATAGTCGTACCCAAAATGGTTAATCACATTCGACGCAAATCTTACAAAATTAAGTTACTAATCACACCAAGTTACCTAAAGGATGGTGAAGCCAGCAATAGTAAGTTAAGTAAATGAACTCCCTTAATTAAAATACCATATGATATACTCACGAAGAAACTAAATTAAATTAGACAAAATATCAAGCAAACTGTATCAAAACATCCATCAGTAAATTAAATTATAAGTTGCCAGATCAATAAATTAACATATAAGAGAAGTTTGACGGTTTAACCTGTGATGCCGACAAAGATGATGTTTTGTATGGAGATATTATCAGTTACATATGCAGATCGGGTAGATGAAGTGGGTATGTGATGACCAACAAACACGGTATTCTTGCTTATTACGGTTTTCTTAATCAATGGAGTGGGTGAACTTGAGGGGTTGAGTAGACGGTGTACCAAGCAGTTTTGCCCACATTCATTCTTTTTTTCACATTAGACATAACTTGTTAGATAATTAGAAGCGGTTCTAAAAGAATTCATATATTAATTAGAAATTTTTATAAGAGTTAAGAAGGATAAAATAACAAATAAAATTAAAGTAGGAAAGATAAGAATAAATACTGTTAATACAAATAATGTAAAAAATATTATTTATATTTTTCGACCTCCATATGTTTTTATAATCACAAAATGTAAAAACACGCTATGTAAAAATATACGTAAATAAGTTTTTGTCGTAAAAGTCCATTTCAACGCAATATCACTTAAAGTATGAACAAACAATATTTATAACTTATTAAGTGATCAAAGAAATGTTTTTCTCCTTAAAACTTACATTTTTATAAATGTGACAAAACCTTTTTAAAAAATAAATTATACAAATTATTTTTGTATTTTAAAGAAATGTTTTATAATATAATATCATATGTATGTGACTGTTAGTAGTATAATAGATTATTAGGATCAATAGAGTCGCCCACACCCCGGATACAAAACTCATAAATAAAGATGAAGGCGAGTCCGTGGATAATTTTTAGTACAAGGGCACATTAGGTATTTTGTTATACCTAAAGCGGCAAGTAGTCTCAATATCATATTTAGTGTCGGCCTCTGAGCTCGCTTCTGAGAAGATCTTTTCAAAGCGATTAAACACCTCATTGTCTCTTTCTTCAATTAGTCCTTTGGACTACACTCCATCCACTCCACCACCATCACCCATCATGGGCTACCCCATCAACCCAGTTGTCCACCATAACATGAGTTGGGCTTGTTTCTTTCACAATCACAATCTCATTCATTCTCTTAGAGAAGAGCCCAACTACATGTTTGCTCATTTTGAATACCTCATCTCATAACCTCCTATGACACCAAATCCACCAATCACCAACATTCTCATTCCACCACCACCACCTCCTCCAACTAACTAAACATCTCTACATGTTTAGTTAAAAATAATCAAATCTTCTCATTTGGGCCAAGCATACATTAGTGGGATTAACTAGATGTAGCTCTTGTTTAGTTTTTCTTGTGTTAGTGTTTTAATGTATCCCTTATATTGTGTATGACTTATTTAAATTATGAAGGAATGTCTTTTAATTATGTTTAAGATGAAAGTTTCTCTTATGCATCTTTAATGAGTAATAAAAGTTTCTTTTAGGGTGCGTTTGGTATGCTGTCATGAATGACAATGAGTATGAGTTTAATAGTAGTGGTGGGTCCCTTACCTATGAAAGATCCATACCTAGCTCTCTTGATTTATATGGAGTATGAATTATATCTATCATTCATTACCATAGTGAGCTCTCTCATCTTAAACAAACACCTTTAATCACTTTTATAGTTATAGTCTCATTTCCATAATGGGATACAAAACGCACCCTTAGTGTGACATGTGTAATGATAGCTATATCCTCATAATTATAAGTTAACTTAAAACCTGGAAAAACTCTGCCACCTGTCTCGACCACACCCCTGGTGGCGGTCCCTTAAATGGACCGATGGTCCCTCACATTTACGAGATCGTCCAACATATATGGGACCGTCGCCAGTGTGATAAAAATAAGCACTAATTCCTTGTATTTGCGTTTATGTGATCATTACTCCGAATTGGCTATATATATATTTACACTTGTACACTAACCCGGTTTTGTAGCCAACGAAATGCAAATGGCTTGAGCCATTACAAAGAGTTTTTTTTTTTTTTTTTTTTTTTTTTTTTTTTTTTTTTTTTTTTTTTTTTTTTAATGTAAAATGTAAAATGCTGAGGTGGTGCTGATTTAGCAAAACGACATACAAAACGGCATACCACCATACCTTTTTCTCTGATAGGTTACTCGGAGAACGTGAACTTTTTGACTCACAACGGATGTACGCGTCCTCACAGACTTAGTTTCAGAACTATTAATGACCCTTCCCTAGCTACATCAAAACTTTCACTTATATGTATATAATATACTCCCCCTATGTCTCATATTAACTGTCTAGTTTGACCTTTTTAAGTCTTTTTTTCTCAACTTTGACTTTGAGTATTTTTGTTTTTATGCTAATGCAAAATATATGAATGGATTAAGTTTTAAATGTATTTTCATTTTTATAATTTTTATCAAATATTATATAACACAAACAAAAATATTTAAAGTTAAAGTTGAAAAAGAAAGACTTGAAAATGCCAAACTGGACAGTCAATATGGGACGGAGGGAAAATTACTTAAATAAATAATAGATGATGACGTATAATACGGATAGTAAACCTATTGGGCCTGGACCGTATTATACACATTTGGGCTCTGGCCCAACAAAGCAAACATACCGGGCCCAACGACAATCAAGTCATAGCCCGGATATACCAAGACAGACGTAGACCATCTAAGCAGTACTTCCATGGTACTGCAGTGAACCGAACAACGGCCGCAGAGGATGATCTGTATCCGCAGTCGCGATTAAGTCGTGGACGTTTGCCCGACAAGGGTCCCACACTGGCCACTAACTACAAAAAGCGAAATAGTAGGAACCCTAGTATTTGGCTCACCTGTAAAAGGCAACCTTTCAACATATTTATGGGGTATGACTTTCTCACACATCCCAATACATACGTGCATATTCTCTGACAAACATGGTTACTTACACTCACACCGGAGCTTAATCGTGGGGTCCATCCTCACGGTAAGGCTAACGGTTTACTTTCATTTTTGCAGGGAACCATTTCATTAATTGGATTAGTGCAGAACCTTTCACAACAACCCATCTAAAGCAATGCAATACATTAACCAAGCCCAATCCGTACCCGTGACACATTTTGCACTAACAATAGAGTAGTAATGTACTATTTTAACTAAATTAAAATTACAAACAAAGGAAGTGTTTAATAAATTTCAATGTATTTTATTTTAACTAAATTAAAATTACAAACAGAGGGCTCTCAAAAAAAAAGAATACAAATAGACGAAGTGTTTTATAAAAGGATTTTCTAACTTGTGCCCTTAGGCACATAATAAGAGTGGGTCCTTGTGTCATTTTTTGTGGGTTCTTTTCATTTTCAAATTAAAAAATATATATATACTATTTTTTTGTGTTCTTTATGTGAATCCCTAAGCAAAAGGGACGTACGAGTCCACTTCTTATCATGTGCTTAAGGGCACATGTTAGAAAAATTAGGCATATAATAAGAGTGAGCCTTTGTGTCATTTTTTATGGGTCCTTGTCATTTTCAAATAAAAAAATATATATATTTTTTTGTGTTCTTTTTGTGAATCCCTAACACTATGTTCTCTAGTTTTATTTTAGGAGTGAAAGTGAATGAAATTGAGTGAAACATAAAATTTGTGTGTTCTTGAGTTTTTTTGTGCCTAGAAGTGAAAGTGAAAACAAATGGAAAGGAAAGAGCACTAGTGGATTTTTGACTCATCACTTTCACCCCATATTTGGGATGAAAGTAAAAGAGACAAAATAATATTAGTAAAAAGTCCAAATCATCCTTGCATCTTTCTTTTATTTTTCATTTTGTAAGGGCATTATTGTAAATGTATAACATTCTTTCATTTTCTTTAGGTGCTTCCTTTTTATCCGCAGTCTTCTGTCTGTCTTTCCCATATTTGATGTTCTTTACTAAGTGGTCCACCCTGCCCTCTTTCACTAATTTGTCAATTAGTTGGCGCAATTGGACGCACTCATTTGTGGTGTGGCCCTTCTGTCCGTGATATTCGCAATATCCATTCCCAGTGCGCTTTCCCTCTGGGGTGCGCATTGGTGGGGGTTTAGGGAAGTTTGCGCCTTCTGTTGCAAATATCTCTCTTGGAGTTTTTGTCAACGGGGTATACTTGTCATTTCCCCGTGTGCTTCCCTCGTTGCGATAGTTTTTATTCCGATTACCGCTCTGGTCATTGGATTGTCTCCTTGACTGTTCTTGCGGTCTGTAATTCGAGTATCCTTTTTTGCTATCTGCGACGGCGGCTTCTCCTTGGATGAAGGACCTTGTGCGCTTTATTAGTTCATCGAAAAGGTTTGAGGAACCTTATCATTTAGCTTCCTAATGAGTTCTGGATTATTAATCCCATTCATGAACCCTGAGATTTTTAGTACTTCAGGACACGCCTTGACGTGTATACACTCATCCTTGAAGCGCTCCATGTAAGCACTCGTTGATTCCCCTTGGCGCTGTTTTCTTCTGGCCAATTCCACAGGGTTCTTGGCGCACTTCTTTCTCTGAGTGAAGTTCGCCGGAATGCTTTTCAATTCTTCAAACCCGTCTATGCTTCTCCGTGGAAGCTTGCTAAACCAAGTCGCGCCATTCCTTATACTAATGGTGGAGTTAAACCATATGGCACCACACAGGTTGTGCAATTTTCGATAGTAGAGCGGATTGAAAATTTTAGGTGGTCGTCAGATCAAACTGTTTCGTCATATGTTTAAACATTAGCGGCATGCGCCTTTTTGTGATCCGAATAATCGCTGAGCGCGTGTGAATGCATCCCCTTTTGGCGCGCCAAGGAAGGGATATATCTTCGTCTCTTCTCCGCGATGTCTTCCCCTGGACTTCCGAAAATGTCCTGTTTCTTGTCCTCGTTGTCCGAGAAGTCACTTGAGGAAAATCGTGCCTTTTGCGGCGCTGCGCCGTTTTTCTCGAGTCCGAGTGAGGGGCGTTTTCGCTGGGGGGTAATCGTTTTCCCATATCTATGGACTCTCGCTGCTCCAGATCTCGAAGAGGCTCTCGCTCAGTGAGCGTTGCCGTCAATCTATCTTGGATTCTGCGATTACCACGTCTAAGAGTGTGGTTACATTTGTACTTCCTCCTCATTATCTTTCGTATTCCTCCGAGTGATGTCGAATCGGATGTCTGTCCAGTCCTAGCGCGGGAATGGTAGCGCTTTCACTGTTTTCGCGCTCCTTGTATGCGCGATGGGGATGTTTCGTTAAAGTAGCCGAGCGCTTGTAGGCTCTGACTTGACCTTCTTCTTGGGGCTCCCTCTTGTATGAGGGTTATTACAGGTTCGTATTTTGAGCTACAAAATACTTTAGCGTTAATCAAGCGCATCCCCCTCCACAGCGCAACGACTCTGTCCATATTAGGCCCCTACATCCGGTTAGGCGCGATGCGGCACAGTGTTTGTCCACGATTTAGGTGCCGTTAGATGGGGAGCATATTGAAGAGGGTGCGC
>LBNU01003700.1:24343-48465 GCA_014162995.1 Artemisia annua | reverse complement strand
TTGTTGAGGGAGGGGATATTATTAAGGGCCCCTAATCCGGTTAGGCGCGCATGCGGCCACAGTGTTGTCCACGATTTAGGTGCCGTTAGATGGGGAGCATATTGAAGAGGGTGCGCTAAAGTTTCAGTGCTTGGGACCACCGTCAGTGGTCTAGGTTGGTCCTGCGGGCAGTTCTACCGTTGGCAGAATTAAGGTTGGGCCGATGCTTGATGACAGGCACGCTGGTTGTGCCCAGAGGCTTGTCTCGAGCCTGATTTGGTAATTCTTCCTTGTTAGGTCACCAGGTTGTTTTTTCCAAATGCGGAGTCCGCTGGCCTGATTTTTGTTTCGTCGATCTAGTCTTAGTGTAGGGTCCCACGGGATGGCGCCAACTTGTTGATCAGAAAGTTGGGCGTTTCCTTGTTTGGGGTTCATTTTCTCGTAATCATGATAGATCAATTAGATCTTAATGCTTGAGACCTGCGCACTAAGAGAGCAAACAAACACCGTTAGGCTTATCGTGGGATTGTCTCCCACGATTATCCTCCGGCGTGAGAGTAAGTAATCGATTTAGGGTTATGTGAAGAATTAGGGTTGTAAGTCGTACCTCTGATGAGAGCTATGATGCCCTATATATATACACACGGAACCGATAAGGTTTCGTGTTCGTCACTCTTCGGTGTATTCACCGATATCGGATATTCGATATATATCTCCTTATTAGGAGATATCCTATATCTAATCCATAAATAACTTTGGGTTTGAGCCTCGTGAGCCCAAACCATTATCATAGTAGCCCACACGTAGTGGACTTAAATGTTAGTGATGTTTAATGCTCGGGTTCGTGACCCGAGTATAGACTATACGTCATCAGGGCACATGTTAGAAAAATTAGGCATATAATAAGAGTGGGCTCTGGTGTCATTTTTTATGGGCTTTTGTCATTTTCAAATAAAAAAAAATTATGTGAATCCGTTAAGTAAAATGAATATACGGATCCACTTCTTATCACGTGACTAAGGGCACATGTTAGAATAGATGACCGGTCGTTACATGAAAGTTGAAAGCTTGTGAATTGGGGGGAAAAAGTTTTATTTTCCCGCTATTTTTCCCGCCAAGTTCTTCCTGTGACACCACGTTGTCCGTCTTCCTCTTTCCCACTCCCCCTCTATTCGGCTTCATCTAAATAATAGAAACAAGTTTTGACATAGCGTTAATGTGAACCGTCAACGAATCAAGGTACTTGTCTCCCTGACTCCCTTTTACCTGTCTTTGTTGAGTGATTATCCTGCATTTGAAAATTTCATGGTACTAGGAAATGCTAATTATAAAGGTGTTTGTTATTCTTTGTAACTTTCTTGTCAACTGGTTGTTTACTTTTGGTAGGTAATGTTAGTTGTTTCTTGTTTGTTAAGTGTGCATACGATGTGTTCGATGAGATGTCTAAGTCGAATGTTTGCTACAAAATCTTTTTATATGTCCATATCGGTCCTGTTTGGGACTCGTCAAGCTTAATACATAAATGTTATCATTGTTGTAAGAGATCTTAAGCTTGATTATTGCTCGTTTTATCATAAACAAAAGTCTAGTTTTGTGATTAGTGATTATTCATTATAAAATGATGACTATTTAAGTCTGAGCTTTTGTCAATGTTAAATCGCTTCTACATTAGTCTCATGTAGTTAATTTTACTAACTTCTATGATATGACATTTGAATTAGTGCTAATCTTTGAGGTTACCCCTGCAACGTAACCTATTTTGCTGTTCCAAATGTGTTCTGTCTATATGACTGATTATCTTTTGGGAAATTTCTTGTTGTATTTGGACTAGAATCACTTTTGTGCAATTCTTAATTCACAGTAAAATATTATTGACTTTTTTGTCTAATCTATTTCTTCTTGGACATCTAGTCCGGACGCATAGGCTGAAAGAAACAGCTTGCCAATTACTAAAGAAAAAAACAAACATTCAAAGAGGCAAAAAAAACAAAGTCCGTTGCTATTTTGGCCCACTCTTTATCAGTTTAGTTTCTTTGATTACTTATTACTTCTGTTCCGACATACTTGAGGTTCTACTGCTAACTAAACTAATTTACTTCCCAAAATGCCAAGATGATAGATAATGTTATGTGACTTTGCACGTCATTGCAGTCGGTTTTCATGTCCTCCACAAAAAGTAATAAGATACAAGCGACGATACTATAAAGGATTGTGAATATGACCAAAAGGTAATATATGGAAGATTCGGCAAGCTTGTTTCTTTCTCTGGGAATGCTAATATTCTTTTGGGCTTTACATTACACCAAGTCAAATGAGACTGCTACTAGATGTATAATTGCATGTCCTCACTTCAGAAGAGTGGAGAAGCTAACAATAAAGGTTGTTTGTCTCTTAACTCTAATGAAATTTGTATCTTAGCTTGCATAAAATATAAGTATTTGTTTGTAAGAAAATGTATGTGGTTTTATTTACGTTCAGATCGAGATTCAAGGTTTGATTTTGATGATACTGGTTTTTAGTTGTAGGCAGTGGCGGAGACAGGAGGGGGCAGCCGGGCAGGGTGGGCACGTGCCCCCCTAGCGAAAAAAATTATAGTGTAAAATTTTAAAAATATTTGGCTATTTTTATAATTTGTCCCCCTAACGAACCGATTTGAATTGTTGTGTAGATTCTAAAAATTATCAAAAAAGTTTGCCCCTCGACTATAACTTTTTGGCTCCGGCCCGTGGTTGCAGGATAGTTTCTTTGAGTGTTGTTTTCTTGACATCCAAGAACATAAATTGTTGTAATTGTTAAGTGAGATTAGTGTCTCATCTTTTGATTTAACATGAGAGATGGTAACTTAAATATGAGAAGATGCAATGATTGCAATACCTGGTATTGATGCTTATATTGTGAAGGTACATGTAATCGATAATTTTCCTTCTCAACTTGATTTTAGTCTTTAAGCAGTCACTTAACTATGAATATTTTTCCTTTTGACAAACCGCAATTAGATAATGATCGATTTCCCTAACTGAAATTGGTTGCAAAAATCAAAGCACGTAATCTTCATTATGTCTCTCCTGCAACCTGATTTACTCTTTGGCATACTCAGACTTATGTATTTTTTGTTCTCTTATCATGCAACTTCACTCATTTAAAATGGTAACTAAAAAAATTCAAAAGAAATCAATGTCAAATGGCTATCAACATCGTCTTCGTATTGCAATAGTTGCGACAACAAAGAAAATGTTAGGATATATGTGAAAACATACCTATTATGTTCGTATTTCAGAACTTCACTACATGTGAGTATGTGACTACGCTTATTTTCGTATAAATGTTTCATACTTTAATCATTGTTTTGTCTTCACACGTTAACAAACGCAACATCTTCTGTGTGTTGCAATTATCTATAAATTCTACACCACTGTTGACTTAAGTGTTGTCTTTATGCATAAGCAATTGCAACCCTTTTAAAAATGTTGCATTAAACTATAAATTTTGCAGCACTTTTAGAAAAAGTGTTGTTTTAGATCTTAATATGCAACACTAATTTTAAAAATGTTGCTTTATCAACAATGTTGTAAAAAACGCAACACCTTTTATAAGTGTTGCTTGTAAAGTGTTGCATTAGGTTCATTTTGTTGTACTTATTTGTTACCATTACGCGTATGTACTCATACCATTGTCGGTGAAGTGGCAAAGTGGGCTAACCGTTTGGCCTTTTTTTTGCGGGAAAAAAAGAGAGTGAAATTCATTTACATGCCATAACATTACCTTATAATTTTTTTCATGTATGGGTTTGGCAACGTGTTGGTTGCAAAAGGCATCGAAAATGCGGGTTTCTTTTCGGTGCACATTTTACTTACGCCCATATCTTGGCGGGGCAGCCACAATCCAAAGGTGGTTGCAGCCATGGTGGGAGTTTGACCCAATGATGAATTTCAATGGCATCTTGGCGGGGCGTTTACACTAACGCAGGCATGGCGGTTGTTTCACCTTTGTAAGATCAGTTATTGACGGATTATATAAGNAGCAAAAGCGATAATCAACCAACACATAGACATATTGATTGAATTAAAGTGAAGGCTTATCTTTAATTAAGCATGAGGGTTCCAAGGGTTGGAAACCCTAAAAAGTACAGAAAATTCGTCTTTAGGGTTTGCCCTAAAAGTTCTCCACAAAGTTCCACCCTAATGAATGAAAATTATAAAACTATATATAGATTTTACACTCTGACGGCGTCAGGTTATAAGGGCTGACGCCGTCAGCTTGCCGCCATTAGGTATCTCGGATGGCCTAGATCCACTTCTGACGCCGTCACCTTATAAAACCTTATGGGCTGTCACTCTTTAAAATATAACCTGACAGCCTACTTTTCTTAACACCTGACGGCGTCAGGTGTTAATCCCAAAATTTCCTCTGGCCCGTCATTTGAAAATTGGATTCCACTCTTTTGTCAAAGCTTGCTGACGGTGTCACCTTGTGACTTCTGACGCTGTCAGGTTGTAAATTCTTCTTCTTTTGAGACTTTGTCGTTTTCTTCACTTTTATGCTCCAAAAACGTCCAAATATGCATGTTTTCCAGAATTCTTCTCAAAAGTACCTAAAATGACAAAAGGAACGATTTAGGGCAATATTTGATCAAATAAATACGATTTAGGGCTTAAATGACCCCTTAAAACCGTAACACTTTTCGTCTCATCATCAGTGAAGTGGCAAAGTGGGCTAACCGTTTGGCCTTTTTGTTGCGGGAAAAAAGAGAGTGAAATTCATTTACATGCCATAACATTGCCTTATAATTTTTTTCATGTATGGGTTTGGCAACGTGTTGGTTGCAAAAGGCATCGAAAATGCGGGTTTCTTTTCGGTGCACATTTTACTTACGCCCATATCTTGGCGGAGCAGCCACAATCCAAAGGTGGTTGCAGCCATGGTGGGAGTTTGACCCAATGATGAAATTCAATGGCATCAATGCCAGATTTTTTATTAGGATGGCAACAATCAACTATTTAGGTATCAATGGTCCAAAGAAGTATGGGCTATTTTGTTCAAGGTATGAGAGCAACCGCATCTTGGCGGGGCGTTTACACTAACGCAGGCATGGCGGTTGTTCCACCTTTGTAAGATCAATTATTGACGGATTATATAAGTAAAATTGTTTTTTAGAAAGTTTTTGTGGCTGTGATGATTATTGTAATTTCGGCGAGATGTTCCAATTCTGACTTGGTGAGGCAATGGCCGGATGCCAAAGCATATATGCCTGCTATGCAACCGGATCTCTTTGCACCCATAGTGGAATTCGGATGATTCTATGAACTGAACAACATGTACAGATCTGAGCCTAAGATTTTATTGCACGATATTTCTGGAAAACAACTACGACAATACATATGGAAACTCAAGCTGTAAATATCGAGATGTTGGTAACTTCTGATTTCGTCTGTATTTGTTATACCTAATGTACTGAACTTCGGTTACGTAGTTAACTGAATCAAACAAGAAAAATAAACTGAAATTAGGTTTTATTTTATTTATGCAGCCACGATCGGGGATCAGTGAGGTGCGTTTTCTGATCTTGATTCCTATGGGAACAACGTCGACAGGCACCACAGGCGTGAAGGTAAGGTCAGCCATCAAGCATAGTTTGTTAGTTAGTTGTGATGAATATGTATTTGCAGCAAGCTTACCAGGGAGCGTTCAAGATTACTTACTGTTGAAACTGAATATGCAGAACGTTCGGTTGGTCTTTCGTTGGTTGATGATGCAGCTATTGGAAATGGTCTCGCAGGCAACTGCGCATTTCAGGTTTGTTTTATTTTTTTTATTTATTATTTTTTAATAAAAATTGGGGTTTATTAAAATTAAAAGTAGGATATTTGCTACAAGCTTTATGATCTGTAATTTTGTAGCGGAATAAAATGCCGGTGAGGATGTTGCTGACGGTGAAGTGGAATGTCACAGTTCCGACGGAAGCTATGAGAAGAATGGTGGTGGGTCGAGTACAACAGAAATCAACCATTTTTTATTCATAATAATGAAAGGTACGTATATTTTGCTCCATTTTTTTTATTTTACTCTTTTGATTTTTGGCTTGAAATATTGGTTTTAGTGTTTAGATTTTGGTCTATACTATATATGCAGGTACCGATAAGTGGAGGGTTAGTTAACGGGTAAAACTGGCTTTGGTTCAGTGTGGCTTTGATTCAGCGGCATTGGTTCAGCGTGCCTTTTTTTCGGCGGGCCTTGGTTGAGTGTCACTTTGATTCAGCGGCTTTGGTTTAGCATCCCTTTTTTTTTCAGCGGCTTTGGTTCAACATGGCTTTGATTCAAAAGTTAACAATTTGTAATCGTGTTGCACACTACAAGTAAATACATATCTCCTTTGGTGATGTTGTTGACGGTGTGGCTTGGTGAAGGAAATGGAAGCTGAGGTAATGAGTCCAAACTGTTAAAATATCACAAATAAAGCAATTTTTGCCATAATGTTGAGCGCTAATTAAACTTTTTGTAATACTAATTTGAGATTTATCCTCTAATTTCACCGGTGAATAATTAGAACTTCCTATATACTCAAAGATTGATCTTCGACCATTGCTGGTCTTACCTTTTTGTAATACTAATTTGTCAGGTGTGAAGAATTGCGTCAACAAACCATTGCTGGTCTTAACCTTTTCAGTATTTTGTTGGCCAAGGTATGCATTTTTTAAATTGACATGTTTACAGCCACAATATGCAGTCTTGAGCAATAGTTGTTTGAGATTGTTTAAAAAAGACGTTTGGTTCTTTTTTGACACTACATATAAATAGTTATTTTTGTTTTGTGTTTGGCGAGATCAAGTAGAGATGATAAAATTGGTAGGCTAGGTTATGGGTCAAAATGGGCACACTAGCACCTACAATTAAAAATATTCTTTTGCCTCCCTACATTTTTTTCTACTATCTAACTGATTTTGCATTCTTTGCAGTTTAGTGTCGACCAAGAGTGTCATTGTGGTGTTGTACGCCGTACACAGAAACTGCGCGTGAAGCCCAACAGGTAAATACTTTCTTATTTAAATAAGATGGACGTTATTTTTTACAGCTCTATCACGAACCTCCAAAATTCTATTTCAAGTCACAACGTCATATTTTTGCACACACAATCTTGGCATGTTACTAACATGCAAGTTTTATTAGAATACATGTAAACGAGCAACAGTCGAACGTGCACTTGACCTTCCATTTTGGTTTGCTGCAGCAACAGCATTAAATACGGCTGTTGATTCAGGCCTGAACCAGAGAGATAATGTGATTATTATTACTGCTACAAACAGATCCGATAAGATTGACTCAACCGTTTAGAGACCGGGTATCATTTTCTAACTTTATGCCAGTGTTCTCATTTGTGTCTTTGTAAAATGGCTATCTCATAATTAGTTTTCCACCTTTAGATAGACGGATTGTACTTTCATTATCTTAGTAATTGATGGCTTTATAACTAGATTTCGATAAACAACTTTACGACTATTACAACATAACTCAATCATTTGTAAAACACATATCCAGACACTCCTTAATCTATGATAGATAGGTTTTTTCTGCTAATACTACTTTTCTCATTTTCCTAAGTGAATTGGTACATGACTGATTGATTAAATTTGACTAATTGAGGGTTAATATATAATTTTGAACAGGACATTTAATTTTGAGTAAGATATAACCAGTGAGCATCCGAAAAGATTCTTTATTGCTGAAATCGTTAGAGAGAAGATTTTCTGTTTACTTTTCACAGTTTACCCCGACCTGTATCTTGCCTAGGCAGTCACACTATGATAGTTATATGCAGGCCTTACTCAGAGCTCTCCGGTGTGGTGGACTTATACAACTCGGCAGGATATCACATAGTCTCAAAACTTCCAGAACTCACACACACAGACACATACGTATAATGGCGCAGCCGAACCAAACAGGTTGGTGTTCCTGCATTAGACACATTATGTTATCACAAATATGATTTTCTTCGAAGTTTTTAAAGAGGTTATTGATCATACTTTGGATATCAGGTTGTTTGTTTGTTACAAATTCTCATATAAATGGAACACAAACTCATATGATCGAATTGTATCATTATTATACAGATGATTTCGTTTCGGTATCTTGCCCTTAACCTCAATGCCTTTGCACCAAAAATTCCATAGATGGTGACTACCACAAGAACCAATGGCACTGCCAAATCTAAGATCCCCGGTCAAATTCCTGCTGTTGCTCACCCATTAGCAGAATATACATGGAAAGGCCTCATTTGTTTGGTTAAAAATTGTTGCAGGAAGGCGCGTGAAATCTGTCGATAACAGGTGCACAGAAAAGGTTATCATCCACAATTTGACTTTCAAGGTGTCGCGATGGACTATGGTAAGTTACTCGAGCGACTTTTACAGATTTCACATTATATCCAGTCACACTTTGTGATGAACTTAGTGATGAACTTTTGCAAATGTCACATTATATCCAGTTATAAGTTCATAAAGGTCCAAAGAGTGGGCTTTTTGGCTTTGCTAGACTCAAATAAGCCCATAAGAAGGCTAAATAAGCTGATCCAAACGCCCCTTATACAACCGTATGCGTTTGAAAATTAAATTCAACAACATTCTTCCAAGTGCAGCATGTCTTACGAAATTTATGATATTATTTATGAACTTAAAAATTTGTATTTCCCTCCAACATGAAACCGGCCCCTTTTTATCTCTTATGGGTCAAACGTGTTAACTAACCCTGTGAAGCAACCCATTAGAACGTTTAGTAACCGGAGTTTATAGGTTACTAACTTGCCTCTTACGATATACGAATGCTTATAACCATAATTCTTTTCCTCCCAATTATAAGAGATATGCTTTGACTTTTAATTCAAACATGTTCACATTTACTTATGCTTTATAATGTGGTGACCTGGGTAAAATTTTATATATAAAAAGTCTCTTTAGCAATATAAAATGTTTTATATCTGCATGTTCGTAATCTCTTGGTTGTTAAGGGTAGAAAGTTAATTACTTACCTTAATTTAGATCTCAGCACTTTGTTTTACTTACATTAACTGTCTTCCCATTTTATCTTAAGCGAATATGTGTACGCCGAGAGATACTGCTTTACAATCAAGTGTTGCTGCACAAATTTCTTGGTCCTGATGTCAAAGCATTCCTGTCTAATGTGAAGCCCACCCTTCTTAGTGCCATAGAGGCTGAGTATGAAAAAAAAGAAAAGAAAAAAAAAGTCCTTTTGAGGTATGTTTTTGTCATTTGCTTTTAAGATAATGATTGTTTCTCTATTATATGGTCAAGCTTACTGAAGTGTATACTTATGCAGGGTGCATCTGCTGCACCAAACAAGACTGTCACGGCATCTAATTCGGTAGCAGGCCTTGGCAGAGTTTGTGAGAGGTGACGAGAGGATAACTTGGTTTCAACTAGGTGCGTGGGGTCTTTTTAAGTTAACGATTATTCTGTGTAAACCATTAAGCCTATTGAATTGCAAACAAATAATATGTAAATCATTATCTGTTAAGCCTAATATTTGAAATTAAACAATTGTATGTTTAACTTAACATCTGTAAGTGATTATTAGTAAATGCATATCCAAACACCCCCTAATCATTAACTAAACATTATTAGACAACAAGCCAATGAATGAATGAATATAATTTAAGAAAGAAACATTCATATATCTGTTATTAGATTCATATTGACCAAATGTTCATACTTTATATTTTCTAACTGTTGCTTATACGTTGTTGTTGCTTTTCTTTTAACAGGTATTATTAAGAACCTGCAACAAGGTGGTTGCACCTCCCATGCAAACACTGTGCGTGTAGTTCGCATTAACAACCAAAGTACAAGTAACAACCGAAGACGTCAATCAGACGTAGGTACATTAGGATATGAATTTATATATATACATATACGTATGTAGATTTTTGTTTCATAAATTAGATGCTAATTTAAGTTGCAATTTGCTCGAGATGCTGTGTTGGACGAGTAAATACCGGCTGCAGTTCTCATTAAAATGACATGCACGCGGCGTAAGGCCAAGGTAGGACCGAATGTTACTTTCGTTGCAAGTTTGTTGGAATGTGCTTCATTGGCACGTACCGGTCATTCTCCCATTTCGTAACCTGTATGCAAAGAATAGACCTTGGGCGAGTTTTAACCTGTTTGACCCGTTGCTCCTTAAGCTAAATTGTAAAGTGTAAAAAGCAATTACAACCGTTGGACCAGCTTTCTACTTGAACAAAGTACCGTGCAATAATCAACGCCATTAAACAAAACAAAATACATGGAGAAAATAAACAGGCACGCCGGCAACGCGGCGATCGTCGCCAATCTTGTATTATATAAACTTAGGTTGTCTTATAAATGCAAAATGCCCTTAATAAATGTTTCATGAGTTGATTATTCCAAATATACCTTTCAAGTGTGATTTCAACAAATGTAGTTTGTACGGTACAATATGTTTTGCATGAGAAATCGTGCACAAAAGTTTGTACGGTACAACATGTTTCAAGCATCTCTAAACCTAAAAGAATACAAACCAAAAATGTCATGAATGCATAAATTAAACACACCAATTAGTGGTTAGTCTTTTTACCTTCCCGTCCATGAGTTACAAATATTTAATCAACTATATAAGGTGTCAAAATCACACACAACAAAGCACAACTTCCTCCACACCGCGTGCACATTGGGCTACAACTTATAATTGTGGTAAAGTAAGCGTCATATCGTCTTACTTATTAATCATATTGATTTATATTATTTTATGTAAATTTCACGTGTGTTTTGTACGTGTAACAATATAGGGACATAAAGATGGTGCTTAGGAGGTTTGGTAGTAACATCATCTTCTCTAATGGTTTAAGAGATTCTACACATCGTTGTCTTATCAATTAAGTGGAACATGCATGAACATTTTTACTTTGATTAACTGTATTTAAGTTACTAACGATCAACTATATCTAATTGTTTTTTTTAAATAAATATGTAAATCATTATCTGTTAAGCCTAATATTTGAAATTAAACAATTGTATGTTTAACTTAACATCTGTAAGTGATTATTAGTAAATGCATATCCAAACACCCCCTAATCATTAACTAAACATTATTAGACAACAAGCCAATGAATGAATGAATATAATTTAAGAAAGAAACATTCATATATCTGTTATTAGATTCATATTGACCAAATGTTCATACTTTATATTTTTTAACTGTTGCTTATACGTTGTTGTTGCTTTTCTTTTAACAGGTATTATTAAGAACCTGCAACAAGGTGGTTGCACCTCCCATGCAAACACTGTGCGTGTAGTTCGCATTAACAACCAAAGTACAAGTAACAACCGAAGACGTCAATCAGACGTAGGTACATTAGGATATGAATTTATAAATATACATATACGTATGTAGATTTTTGTTTCATAAATTAGATGCTAATTTAAGTTGCAATTTGCTCGAACAGATGCCGTGTTGGACGAGTAAATACCGGCTGCAGTTCTCATTAAAATGACATGCACGCGGCGTAAGGCCAAGGTAGGACCGAATGTTACTTTTGTTGCAAGTTTGTTGGAATGTGCTTCATTGGCACGTACCGGTCATTCTCCCATTTCTTAACCTGTATGCAAAGAATAGACTTTGGGCAAGTTTTAACCTGTTTGACCCGTTGCTCCTTAAGCTAAATTGTAAAGTGTAAAAAGCAATTACAACCGTTGGACCAGCTTTCTACTTGAACAAAGTACCGTGCAATAATCAACGCCATTAAACAAAACAAAATACATGGAGAAAATAAACAGGCACGCCGGCAACGCGGCGATCGTCGCCAATCTTGTGCATTTTTAAGATACAAAGTCAATTCATAGACGCACTTCTGTGAAGTCCACTGGACCTTGATTTGGAAATGATCATGGACTTGACACTTGACAGGCTTTTTCAATACGTAACAACATTATTTCTACTTGTTAAATTGATTTTTCGACATACTGTTGGCTAGTAAAATGTGCAATTCTTGTGTATCAACTATATAGGGGTTAGGCTCTACTCGGGCGCAGCATTATGGAAACGAGGACGGCCGCGGGCCGCCGCGTTGCGGCGAGGCAGCGACCATTCGTTTGTATAGGCGTGTGACTATATACCTTTTTTAGCATTCTTTTTTGGTTTAATGGTTTGCTTGTTATTATTGATGTTCTAGCATTTTAGATAGCCTAAACCTTTGGAAATTTTTAATCATAAAACCTTAACATCTTGATAATACTTTGTATCAGTTACAATACATTAATCTTCAAAACCTTTGAGAGTTGAAAACGTGATACAGTTAAGTTTCTTGTAAGAATCCCTTCGAAGGTAACCCGTGGCCCAAAAGCTAATATAAAACGTCCGATTAATATCCAAGACCGAATAAAAAAAGCATGAAACGGGCCAAAATAACAACAGTGGGCTGAGCTAAGATACCGAATATCAAAACGACATATGAGGCGTCGTTTCACGATACTGTATTATATATAGTAATAACAAAAAGTTAAAGGCATTTTCGGACCAAAATTCCTAGACATCTATAATATTATGGCTAAGCATAGCACTTTGAGTGCATTTTTGACAATTCTTGCATAAGGTGACAATTATTGCTATAGACGACCTGATTATTCAACATATGCTTCCTGGTATTCTTGTACTCATTTTTAGAATTCATCGCACATCAATACACTGATTATAGCTAGGTTTTAGTTGGCTGATATCAAGTCATACATAAGTTGATCTTTAGTAAATGGCCAAATGGAAATTCACTAGACGATAGAATTCTACACTACACTAATGGCAAAAAGAAACACAAGACATTTTGTTACTAGAACAACTGAATTTCGGATGAACAAAGAGCAACTGTTTAGGGGAAGCTGGGATCTTGAGAATCTTTATGTTTCATCAGTATATCCCAAGCAGATCGTTTGTATAGGTGTTTGTCAACAACAACAAATAAATTAGCATAACCATACCTCGGCCAATTGATCTCTTTTGTTATCAATGCGATCAAAAAAAGCGTAATAAGAATTAACTTCAGGGGTGTTTGTGGTTGATTATTGAAAACAGATTATGCATTTTCAAAACCGATAATCAGATAATCAGCTGTTACAAAATGTGGTTTTAAAAAGTAGTGTTTAGATTTGATTATGCCATTTGATATCGTAATAATAATAATCAGTTTTTTTAGTATTTGACAAATCAGTATTTTATAACTAACGTTACAACTAATTTATCAAACACTCTCATAAAAAGTTAATTTACATCTTGCAACTATAACTACTACCAATCAGCTTACTCCTAAAAATTTACGTTACCAGCTTACAGTCAATTTTATCAAACATACCCTCTACTCAAAAGATACAATTTTCTTTTTGTAATATGGTGTCTCTAATTCATACATATACTCCAGAATATCCAAGGTCACCAACTCACCATAACGTTTAGTATAGAACTTTCTAGAATCTATAATAGGATAGCACATGAGGTTTTAGCTTTTAGACACTCGCTACTCGCTAAAAAAAATAATAATAATAATAATAATAATAATAATAATAAATAAAAAATCCCACGTTAAATTCACCAAGTTGACCCTTCTTCCCGATTAAACTATTAAAGGATTAAAAGTGACCCATGTGCTACTTAAAGTTTTTATTGCACAGAAGACCTTTACGCAAAAATGTTAACTAGTAAGTAGAATCAACCATCAAGCATGAATCATACAAAAAGGTAGCGGGACCGATAAATAAATCTTGAAAGATTTTGTGTATATTTTAACAATTTCTTTAATTAAGTACCTACAAGAATGAGTTTTTGACCAACTATTGGTTATTGCTTTCAAAAAACATAATCAGCCAAATGTTGAAAAGTATTGCCATGTATGGCATGACTTACCATATCTAATAATTTAGCCAAATTCTTTCTATTAAAAATATATGAATGGGTATGAAAAATGGATTGATGGAACTACAAATGATGTCTTTTAGCAATAATAAGATTCGAATTCAGTTCACATTGCTCGATTTGTATTTACTTAAAAGAAATAGACTAAAATCATATGTGAAAGAATAATCAAAAGAAACAATATACACTACCATCCAATAGGCAAATACTTATATTTCAAAAAAAAAATAGGCAAATACTTTTTTTGGACATACCATACGAAATAATTATATTTTTAGAAAGCAATTAGCTTGTCAAAAACTCCTCCAAAAATAACAATATTTATTAATCTTTGGGACCCAATTTGCATAATGCATGTTTAAAGTGAGAAAATCCAAATAATTGATGATTTGATGGTTTTAGGGTGATTTTCGTCGAATGGTGATGTTTTTGCTGGGTTGGAATGACCGGATCTCCACTTACGATTATTGGATTTCACGGTTGTAATGTTCTTGTTTTGTTTGTAGTTTTAGTCATTGTTAGAAACTCAAGATTATCATCTAGTGTCGTTGTAACTTCTAGCTTGTTAGCTTTTATAATATAGATTGTCTTTCAAAAAAATCAATAATTTGATAGCATGCCCTTTTAGGAACGATAAATATGTCTAGGACGTATGACTGAAAAGTATGTTTAGCCATACAAGTGTTACGTATGTCATATTCAGAGATTTGAGAGAAAACGAGATACAATGATTATGGCATGGATTACTCTCTAAAGGGATTACGCGTATATACTAGAGGACATATGAGCATTTAGCCGCATCTATCTCTATCATTGCTTAGAGGTTCAACATAGATCAAATATTAAATCTCAAATATTTTATAAAAGATGAAATGAGCAAATCTTAAAAATATAAAATATTTAAAAAACAGTAAATCGTGAAGCGACAAAAAATACATCATCCTGACGTGAATTTCTTTTACCGTTCAATAGACGGACATTTAGATACGTACTTTTAGAAAAAAATAATAATAAAAAATAAAATAAGTTCGAGATTTTTTAGTATTGAAACTTACCCACTTTTCACATTTTTCTGGAAAATATAAATTTTTTAAAATGGTAAATCGTTAAGCGAAAAAAACTACACCGTTGGTACGAGAATTTTTTTTTTTTTTTTTTTTTTTTCAGTAGACGGACACTTCGATATATACTTTCGACGAATTTTTTTTAGTGTTGAAACTTACGCCGTAAAAAAATCACATGTGATTTGTTTTTAAAAATTCACATGTAAATCACATGTGGTTTTTAAAATAACAAATTAACTTGTGATTCAAATCACATAGTGTAAACTTCAACACTCACAAAAAATTCGAAAGAAAAGTTCGTCGATAGTATATAGAAATCAGTGGGTCAGCCGCATAGGGCCAACATTTGTGAGGGGTCTCCGATTTAGTATATGTCCATTAAAATTTATGCATGTCTAAGTATATTTATATATGTGTAACTTGAATTTTTATAGCTTTTTTTAAAAATATTATGTGAAGAGGCCTCCTATTTATTATATATCCATTAATATTTATAAATCTCTAATTATATTAGTTTTTAAGTTTCTCATAATAGTTAAGCTTTTCGTGATTTACGGGCCTCATTCGTAGTTTCGCAGCAGGCCACCCAAATCAATGGGACGACCCTGATAGAAGTGTCCCGCTATAAAAAGATGATTTGATTCTCGTCTTGATGGCATGATTCATTTCGCGTAATAATTAATAGTTGTGAGACATTTAATATTTAAACAGAATGATGCAAGTGAGTTTTTTAATTTGATTAAAAGAAAAAGAAAAAAAAATGTTTAGTTAATTTATAAAAAAAAAAAAATTGTGATCTATCTTGAACACCCGTCACCAACAAAATTACACCCCGGCTTACCCATTCTACAAAAGGGTTATATTGATGAAGGCTGGTTAAATATTTAATTGATGCCATCAGTCAAACAACTCAAGGTTATGCATCAATTAAGAGGGTCTAAAATCTAAATTCATTCTTTCTTTTTAAGAAAGAGCACAAGGACAAAAGGGTAAGTGTAGAAATATAAATACAAAGATTTATCGGCAAAGAAAAATTGTCAAAAGCGTGGTGATTTCAAAAGAGCCAGGAATATAAAACGAATACATTTTGACCTATGGTTATTTTATATAGGGCTCCTTTTCGTTTACAACTTTACATGTTGGTAGATTAGAGAGTATGGCTTTCTTAGTTAAATCTAAAATGATATTGTTTTAAATATGAGTATCAGTACATAATCACATGAATGAAATGTTTGTTTATTGAGGTTCTATTAGCTAGTTAAAATTAGGTATTACTAATAATAGTCTAGATTTCTATTTTGTCGGAACAGTTGATTTTATAATCGGAAAATATTACACTTAAAGAAGTTGTAATAAATAACTTTTACATGTAAGTGTATCAAATATAGTGATCTAATCATATTGTATAACGAGACATGCAGAACCCGTGTNTTTTTTTTTTTTTAATTTTTCAGTAGACGGACGCTTCAATATATACTTTCGACGAATTTTTTTTAGTGTTGAAACTTACGCCGTAAAAAAATCACATGTGATTTGTTTTTAAAAATTCACATGTAAATTTTTAAAAATTCACATGTAAATCACATGTGGTTTTTAAAATAACAAATTAACTTGTGATTCAAATCACATAGTGTAAACTTCAACTCACAAAAAATTCGAAAAAAAAGTTCGTCGATAATATATAGAAATCAGTGGCGGTGAATAGCACGTGCAAGTAGGTCAGCCGCATAGGACCACCATTTGTGAGGGGTCTCCGATTTAATATACGTCCATTAAAATTTATGCATGTCTAAGTATATTTATATACGTGTAACTTGAATTTTTATAGCTTTTTTTAAAAATATTATGCGAAGAGGCCTCTTATTTAGTATATATCCATTAATATTTATAAATCTCTAATTATATTAGGTTTTAAGTTTCTCATAATAGTTAAGCTTTTCGTGATTTACGGGCCTCATTCGTAGTCTCGCAGCAGATCACCCAAATCAATGGGACGACCCAGATAAAAGTGTCCCGCTATAAATAGATGATTTGATTCTCGTCTCAATGGCATGATTCATTTCGCGTAATAATTAACGGTTTGTGAGAAACTTAATTTTTAAACAGAATAATGCAAGTGAGTTTTTTTAATTTGATTAAAAGGAAAAAAAATGTCTAGTTAATTTTAAAAAAAATTGTGATCTATCTTGAACACCCGTCACCAACAAAATTACACCCCGGCTCACCATTCTACAAAGGGAAATAATTTAGATGCCTAAGGGGGTGTTTCTTTTTTACTTTATGGGGAAAGATAGTGGAACTCACTAATTTAATATTATTATTTTATTAAAAGGGACCCACTTTTTCCACTAATGGGTTTATATCCCCAATGCAAAAAATTTAAGCCCCTCCCCCCAATAAGATGTTCATATAGGTGTGGGCTCCATACATCCTCTTAGCTAACAAAAAAAAGAAACAACCCCTAAGTCATGTGTCTAATAGTATGACTAATTCATTCATTGTTTAACACATGGATTCCATAATTTCTCTCTCCTCAAACTTATCATTGATTATGCCAAGTGTATGGTAATATTTATTAGACATAAAATTAGGCATGACAATCACTACTCTTCTTAAAAAGGGTTATATTGATAAAGGTAGGTTAAATATTTAATTGATGCCATCAGTCAAACAACTCAAGGTTATGCATCAATTAAGAGGGTCTAAATTCATTCTTTCTTTTTGAAAAAGAGAACAAAGACAAAAGGGTAAGTGTAGAAATATAAATACAAAGATTTATCGGCAAAGAAAAATTGTCAAAAGCGTGGTGATTTCAAAAGAGCCAGAAATATAAAACGAATACATTTTGACCTATGGTTATTTACTTATTTTATATATGGCTCCTTTTCGTTTACAACTTTACATGTTGGTAGATTAGAGAGTATGGCTTTCTTAGTTAAATCTAAAATGATATTGTTTTAAATATGAGTATCAGACACTATCAGTACATAATCACATGAATGAAATGTTTGTTTATTGAGGTTCTATTAGCTAGTTAAAATTAGGTAGTACTAATAAGTAATAATAGTCTAGATTTCTATTTTGTCGGAACAGTTGATTTTATAATCGGAAAATATTACACTTAAAGAAGTTGTAATAAATAACTTTTACATGTAAGTGTATCAAATATAGTGATCATATTGTAACTTTTACATGTAAGTGTATCAAATATGTAAGTGTATCAAATTGTACAATGATTTTTTTTTTTTTTAACGGCGGGTTAGTTGTTAAATGTTAGTTGTTAGTTGTTGGCTCGAGTTAGTGTCGCATCCTCGGGCAGAGATACCAACCGCGAGCCTCTCCTTAGGGGATAACCTCACTCCTATTCCCGATTCGCCTCTCCTTAGGGGATAACCCCACTCCTATTCCCGATTCGTCTGATATCATTAGAGCTTGTGGTTCCCAAGTGAGGACTTCCCGGTCGGTCACCCAAACCGGTACTACTCTCACTTGGGCTCGCTTAACTACTTAAGCCTTTACCACTAGACCACAAGCCCCATGATATATTGTATAATGATCTCTATCTCTATTTCTTTTTTCTTGACTTCTACATTTAGTTGTCTAGTGATTATGCGAATGTACTTTTGTAAATCTTTATGAATGTAACATTACTCTTTATAATCATTTTGCTATAATTTTTTAATAACAATATGGAAAATAAATTACTTTTTCATATACCGTACAAGTATAAACAAATAAATAAATTTACTTTCCCATAATTAGTTTTTCATATACAACTTGCCGATTTATTATACGGAGTAGTTGATTAGTTGGTTTTGTGTAAAATATTATTTTTCATTATGGGTATGTTTGGCAAAAGTGATTGTTGCTGGAGCTAGAGATGAAGATTATAAAAAGAGATTATTTTTATAAGCTATATGAAGTAACCTTTGATTTTCAGAGATTATGGAAGATTATTTTCTTAATAATCTCTTATAAGTTATGTCTGTCAAACAAAGATTATTTTCTAAGTAGCTTCTTTTTTGAAAAAATAAGCATAATCTCTTCATAATCTTTCATAATTTGTTGCGCCAAAATAAATGTAAAATATACTTCTTAAAGATGAGCAATAAAAGGTGAAGCATAGTTAAAGGACCATATTTGTAATTTGGCGTTAGCAATTAACGAAGCGAAGACGGCAGAAAAAACAAATACAAATTATACAATAACGTCACTTGGAAGCCCTAGCCTTTGTCAACATGCTCTAATAGCACCCACCAGGAATCAAGGGGACCCTTTCACTTTTTTATTTACAAAAAGATACCACAGCTTTTTTGTTTTAGGCACCTTTTAGCATTTTGTACCTACAATTCCACTAGTTCAAACCTCAAATGATATAGTATCATTTTCAAAATATAATATTCATCATTTTGAAAAAGAAAATGCCAAAAATAGATATGTTTTTTTATGTTAATCTACAAAATGGTTTAAAAAAATCAAAAAAAATAAAAAAATAAAAATTGGTCAGTGCTAGACTGTTAAATTGTGTGACTATTGGCAATATGGTTTTTGGAGTAGCACAGTCTAGTGATCTAGCAGTGACCATTTAGAAAAAATGTTTTTTGACCGTTTGGTGAACCAAGGTTTAACAATGTGTCTATTTTTGACATTTTATCTTTTAGAAAGGATTTAGCAGTAATTTACGAGTATTTAGACTTTTATGTTGTCAGATTTTGCAAAATATCATTTAAAATGGTCTACAAATGAAAATTTAAAAGGACTAAGTATTACTATTTCATTTGGATATATATATGCAATTTTGTATTTTCAGAAGGATAACTCTATAATGTTAGACATTGTTTATATTGCATTTTTTTTTTTTTTTTTTTTTTTGAAATGCAAGCTTTTATTAAACATTTCGAAAAATAGGGCAGGAAACCAAAAATACAATAGAGCTTGCAAGGTGGAAGCATAAATCCAAAAAGGCGGCTTACAATATTAAAGCACTAAGCCACACCCTACACCAAAACACATAAAGATGTTAACTAAAGACTTCTCTCTGAGCCAATACCGATCTACCCTAGTCTAAATTAAGCTTTTGGTTGTTGGGATTTGAAGCGACTTTCATTTTATGATGTGAAATATCCCTTATCCAACAAACCCGTGTTTATCATATCCCTACACCTCATGTTACAACCCTTTGGAAAGCCCTCTTTGATAGTTTATCTTAGGTGCTTACGCCTAGTGGAGAAGGTTTTTGATCCTTTCCCAAGCCTATGGTAATCTATTTTCTATGACAGGTAGTGAGAGATATTATTCATTTTCATTTGTGAGATATACTTTTATGACACCTGAGAGATTTGAGTATCTAAACACTACTTGTGAGGTGCTAGTATGTAATCTCCGTGCTTATTATGATTGAAGGGGAACGACTATTTGTTGTAATTACTTTTATATTAGTTTTAAATGACCCATAACTTGTATTTTGATTATAATAAAAGCGCTTTGCTTGAGGACAAGCAAATCTCGAGTGTAAGGGTATTTGATGAGACGAAAAGTGTACCGCTTTTGGGGGGTCATTTAAGCCTAAATCATAATTATTTGATCAAATATTACCCTAAATCATTCCTTTTGTCATTTTAGGTACTTTGGAGAAGAAATCTGGAAAAGGAAGCATTTTGGACGTTTTTGGAGCATAAAAGTGAAGAAAACGACAAAGTCTCTAAATCTGCTGGAACAGTACCCATGACGGCGTCAAGACTTAGAAGGTGACGCCGTCAAGCTAGACAAACGGAGGTGGATGTGAAGATTGTCCTTGATAAGCCAGAATGGAATTTTGGGACTTAAAGGGGGACGGTGTCAAGAGGCCGTCAGGAAACCCTAGCACGGCGAGGTGACGGCGTCACAACCCAAAGAGTGACGCCGTCAGATCTGTTTTCCTATATATATTTTCGCAATTTTCATTCATTGGGTGGAACTTTTTAGAGAGAAACCCTAATACGAATTTTAGCAGCTTTTTCAAGGTTTTTCACCTTGAGATCTTCCATGTTACATTGAAGATAAGTTATCAATTAATCATTCAATATGTCTATGTGTTGTTTGATTCTATCTTGTTCTTGTCTTTTGTTTAACATGCTAGGCTAGGTTTTCTTCGTGTTTGCTTAGATCTAATGAAACCTAACTATTAATTATTGGTTGAATGGTGTGTTATTAATTGTATTGGATGAATGTTTATCGATGTTAGGCTTAAGAAAACTGGCTAACCTCCTATACGGTAACTTGCTTGAACGTCTTAAGAAACATGATCGGATGTGTACTACGATTATATGGTTGTATTTAATGCATGAGCGAATTCTAGTGATCCCATGTTAGGAGCTTTTAGTCGGCTCGACATAGGAGTGAAGTAGGAGCTTATAGAGTTGGGGAAGTTCGTACACACCCCCACGACTGGTATTAAGGAATGCAACCCGTCATCCACGCAATTATAACACACTAATCAACCGGTAAAAGATAGTTAGGGAGTAATGAAATCTAAGTAAACACACTTCTCTCCATATTAGTTTTCACAACCATTTTATTTTCGTTTATTTTATTTTATTTGCATTTGTAGTTATTTGGGTTAGTTGACTAGCAACTAATTCCGCCCACTCCTTCAAACCCGAGATAATTTTACTTGCTTTCCTAAAAACATAAAATACAAAAAGAATCTTCCCTCACCCTTAGACCTATTAAAGTAGTTTTTCAATCCTAACGACACTATTGCCCTAGAGAACGATCAATCCCCGGTACTTGCGACTACACTATACTACATCGGTCAGGTACACTGCCTGGTGGGGATTGCAAGCCTCTTAAGATCCCTTGAGAGGTAAAACCTGTTGTAAGGTCGCAAAACCACGCATCAAGTTTTATTTTATTAGGTCTACTCACTAGATTCCTTTCTAGTGAGATTTTTTTTTCTAGGATTCCTTTAGTCTATCTTTTTCTGCTCTATCCATTGCTCAAATCTTCCTTGGTCATCATGGTAAACGAAGATCTCTCCAATCTCAGAGTCACTAGGAGTCGTAGTTCATTAAGGGACCTTATTCCAACCTACGCAGAACCTGAAAGGGAAATGCGAAGGTTAAGGCGACCCTTTGCAACACCCGAACCACCTGGCATTGCCATCAACTTTGATGATGCCCTCTCTGAGGAAGAATCCGATCATCATCTTACACCCCCGAGCCCTCTGTCCAATCACGATATAGAGATTCCCGAAAACCCAATCCCTAAATGCCTCAAGGATTACTCTTCTCCCACTCCTCGTGGTTTCTCCAATGCTATTGTTTTTCTAAATGAACACACGGATGGGGTCTTGCGTGCAACCGATGTTTGGCTTGTCCAAAGTGTATGCAAGTTTCACGGATTGAAAACTAAAGACCCAATCCAACACATCAAGGACTTCTTGAAAATAGTGGATACCCTCCATACGGACGGAGCCACTAGAGACACCTCCCGGCTACGATTCTTTCCCTTTACCCTTTATGAAAAAGCCAAAGATTGGTATAACAAACTCCCCTCCGAGTCGATCTTCACATGGGAACAGCTTATCTCAAAATTCTATGAGAAATTCTTTCCCATAGGAAGAACTTCAATGTTGAGAGACGAAATCCTCCGCTTCCATGTTGGATTAGCAGAACCCATTCAAAAATCATGGATTAGATTCAAGGATCTAATTAGACAAGTCCCTCATCATGGCATTGAACTTTGGCTTCTTGTCCAAATCTTCTATGACAGTACAGGGGCCCAGTTGAACGCTCGAGTATAGATTCCCTATGCTCATCGGGTGTCTCTAAAAATGACCAAATGGGAATCAATAATTCGTCAAAAGGAAAAATAGCCGGTTGAATAGGTTGCATGAACAAGTATCCTATCTAGACAAGTCGCAACCAACTAAACGATTATCAAACCCGTACTTGATCTGTGACCAATGTGGTGGCCCGCATGAAGTGGAGGAATGCGGGGATGATACCACCACCGAACAAGCATGTTTGTCAAGCCACGACATCTTTGATGATCCTTCCCTCTTAACTTTCTATCAAAACAATGATTTTACCCCTTGGGGAAATCTTGTGAGAAGTGAGGAAAAAGGAGAAGGTCCTGACTTCAAGGTTAGGAGTACTTTTGAGGATGATCTTGGGCATTTCACACTAGAAAAGAGTCTGCAATTGAAGAGTCTCGACAACCTAATCACTAACAAACAAAATGACTGGAGAACCAAATTCGCAGAACTCAACGCCACTCTTGATAGCCTTGGCGAACCTCAAATAGATCAAAAAGATCCTTTACTCGCCATTACCACTCGTGCTGGAACAACTACTAAGGATCCACCTTACCCGGCTCAACAGTCTAACGTCACGGAACCCGACACCCCTCATGAGGAGGAAGGTAATGTGAACGATGGGACTCTCGAGCAACCCCCTCCGGTAACCTCCTCTCCACCCACTTCAACCAAACAGCCCATTAAAGTCCCATATCCGTCCCGCCTCAAGAGTCAAAAGGTTGAGAATGATAATAAAAGATTCTTGTCATACTTGAAGGATTCGGTCGTCACCATACCCCTTCTTGATGCATGTTACCATATGCCCAAATATAGTACATACTTCAAGAAGCTGCTAACCAACAGAAAAAGGCTCGAGGGTCTTGTAACCCTAGGAGAAGAATGTTCTGTGGTGACTCAACGAGGACTACCAAAGAAGGTGGACGATCCAGGTAGTTTCACCTTGCCCTGTTCCATAGGATCTGTCACAACTCGTAATTCCATGTCATTTTCCAAACTTCGATATTTCACTATTTACCCATTACTATTCATCTGTCACTATTCATCATTTTACTATTCATCATTTTCGGAGTCAGTTTGAGATTCCGTGAAGCATTCAAAAAAATTTACTATTCACAAAACACTATTCATTCCCGGTGGGAAAGTACTATTCATGCATATCATTCATTTCATCGTAAACGGAGTTTACGGGTGTTCCTATTCGCGTAACCGGTTTGGTTTAGCGGTGAATTCATACATCAACCATTGGAACATATCATACGGACTAGGATTAGTCTACATATCATCATCATAACATTTACATGCTATTCCACTCGTAGGTTATTCAAATTAACGTTTTTCATACATTTGACATTTTA